>PYWC01000035.1:728310-747346 GCA_003182015.1 Tuber magnatum
ACACACATTGTTTTATGTTTGGTTTCACAGTATCGTTTTATACTTGTATTGTTTCGTGTGCTATCGGTTGATACACACATTATTTTATGTTTGGTTTCATGGTATCATTTGATATGTGAATGGTTTCGTGTACTATCGGTTGATACACACATTGGTTTGCAATATCGCTCATACTGGAGATAAGCGATATGCTGTATTTAAAAGACCGCTGATTTCTACAATGGAAACAGCAGACTTCGACAGACAGTATTCTTTAAATATACTTGGTTGAACGGTTACTTCTTTGATCTCCTATTACACCCCGTTCGAAGCCTCCTTTAGCAAGCAGCGCTCGCTTCATGTTGAAAACAAAGCCATCAGCTCCTATAGTACCGCTACATGACTAGGGCCTGGCCCAAACACGTTACAACTTTCTAATACATGTTCTGACTGACTGAGTTCAAGTAGAAATCCAACATTATTGATATTATATGTATTTTCTGATTTTATTTTGTGCTCACTTACAATAGCTTCTAACTAAATATATAATCCAGAGTTAATATCTGATTTAAATTCAAACTAATTCAACTTAAAGTTATAATAAATTTTGAAAACTTGAATAGAAAACTATATTGACATTTGAAATTAAAAAAAAAAAAGATAATAAAATACCTTATCAAAGAAGTGATTCATTAATTCAAGATCATTTCCACACATATTTCGGATAAAGTCCAACTGTTGACTAAATCATGTTTTCATCTCTGGATGCTATTTCCTAATTCCCTCTTCCCATCTCTTGCCTAACCTCTCACTTGAATTTCTTCTTTGTACAACAGAGGTGGCAATTTCTTGCAATTGCTATATTGTTGGAGGAAATCCTAGCCAGCAGCGAAAGTAGCAGTGCTCTATCACTATCCTCCTCTCTTCAGGCAACAGCTTTTACCTTTGCCATCTGTCTTTCTCTCAGTTTCTCCTTCCCTTTTGCCAATGCATAACCATACTAGATGCTACCCCAATCATTGCTGCTGCACTTCAAAGACTTGCAGCCATTCCTATTGCAGCCATCTCAATAGCCATTTGTTCCCATGCTCAGACTGGAATTGGATTATTATTTGACGCTATTACTGAAGTACTTTGAATACAGAAGATAGAATCTTGTATTTGTTGGTATGTTTACTCTAGATTTTGTTATGAAATTACATTTACTGATTGCGCTAAAATGCCAAGTCTCATAGTGCCTCGCGAAGGGTGCTGCCTCGCTGAGGGCTCACCCGCTTTAAATTATTTCCTATGAGCAATCCCTCCAAGTCACGCCCCCCAGCCGGATAGACCCCTCCAAGAATGAAAAAATAAACATGAGGTATAATACAAACAAGTCACGATTATTCACCAGTTCGCCCAACGAGCGCTCTTATACGGAAACTCCGAGCCGTTTACGGAAGAAAGAAGCAGTGACGCTGCTTATGAAAGGGGATAAGATCATTCTATCTAAATTCACCTATTGCCCCTCCCCTCTCTACGCCCCGCCCCTCCTATCCAAACAGATCCTCCACTGCCAGATTTTCCAGTTCCCCAGATTTTCCAGTGTCTAGACCCACCATCTTTAGAATGTCATGCCTATGCATAAAATCCCTTGAAATCTTCCCCAAAAAGTCTACATATTCATCTCATTAGCCCCCCCCCCTATCAGTCGGTCAAGAGAGGGAGGTGAAGGGAAGGGAAGAGGAATAAAACATACACATGGGTAGGGTAAGAGAGCAAACTGCAACCTGGACGGAAGCAATATAGATGAACAGATCCTTAGTCCCCGTATCGCGTAGCCAGTTGAAAGCTTCCCAAGTCAGGGCAAAGGAGAAGAAATTTTTGAACAGCAGCAAGCAAGTGAAGGTCTCTATGGCAATGCTTGGGTATGCATCAACAAGATAGAGGGCTGATGATATAGCGCCCATCGTCATACCCATCAACCTGCACCTCTTAGCTTTTCTCCTCTTCTACCAACATTATTTTGGAGAGAAATGCGAAGGAAAAGATGGAGTCGGGAACTCACTCGAGCCCAAAGAAAAAATCAGGCCAGAACCAACCGTACTTTGTAGTGTTGGAAGCGGTGACGCCAAACATGTAGAGCCCTGTCCACACATGCACCATTAGAATGATCTTGATGGCAAAAACCAGAAGGGCAGGACGGAACGGACCAAGGCAGCCAGCAATTGTTTGTGGGATCACCAGGTATAGGCGAAATTCCGGCTCATAAATTCCCTTGTTCTTTTTGGCGAGGTACTTGGCAGACCAATCCGCTAATGGGCCAGTGATGGCCAAACCAGCCAGAGAACCAATAAAAGCGCCGGTATACATGTAGCCAACTTCAACCTCGGTGAAATAAAGAGGAGGACCCAAGAACTAGCAGAGTCAGTTCCCGGAACGAAAACCCAAGGGTAGGGTAGGGAGGGTACATGCCACAGCGGCAAGGACAACACCAATCATGACGGTCCATCCGATCATTACCCCCTGTGTAAGCATACCCCACATCACAGCTGGATGGAGGAGAAGAACAATTGGGCGGTAGAAGAGCTTTAAGGGTGATTCAGATGTCTTCCGGCCAGTGAACACGGACATTCGCTGTAGAAAGGAGTGTCTCGGGCTAACAGCTGTGTACTGGAAATGAGCTGAGGATATTGTATTAGTGTCAGCCTGCTGTCTCCCAATAGATTTGATGGATGCTGCGGTTGGTGATTGTTTCCATTGAATTTGACTGCGAATGTTGCTTACCTTGATCGGATAATGTCGTGTTATGATGTGCTGGACGATTGTAGGTAGTTTCCGGGAGCCAGAGCACCACCTAATAGCCCAACTCATCAGCTCGATCTCCCACACATCTGTCCGGGACGGGGATGCTGACCAAAGGTAACAGAGCCCCGGTGAATATTGCGACAAGGAAAAACGGCCACTGCCACCCTAACTCCCCAGTAATCTTGCCCACGATAACCGGTGTCAAGAAGGAACCTCCAAAGAGAGCAAAGTTTGACAAGGCCATACGCTTTCCAACTTGCTATAAACACCGCTTGTTAGTTGGCTACTAATCTTACCTACATCCCTCTCCTCCGCCCAGCTTGCCAAGGGGAAACTTGCATGCACACAGTACATCTCACCAACAGAAATGTTCACCAAAGTTTCGAATGGACAAACCGCCACACCCTGGAGAATTCTAGCCCAGAGAAAGGATTTGTAATTGGATGCTAAACCAGCCCAAACGGAAGACACAATCAACAATACCGTACCCAATAGGTACAGGTGCCGCTTCCCGTAGACTCTCGCAGAGGTAACAAACAGCAGCCCAGCGACACCGACACCACAGAGGTGATAGCCAGTCAAAAGGGCAATATCGGTAAAGTCACGCTTGAAGTGTGCTACAAACAGAACAGTGCTCGGGGCAAGGATTGGTGCGAGTCTTGTAGGTGATTAGCACCTTCTCATAATCCAAAGTTCCGGAGCTTACAAGATAACTTACGTAGCAGCCATGACCTATACAGTTGTTGTCAGTTAGTATTGCCATAGCAGGGCACTGGTAGGCCAAATCTTAGTACCAGTACCGAGGATGGTATAAGAAAGCTGACTAGAATAAGGTGCAAACTTACAGAAACCAAGCAAAGAATGAACGTGATCAAGTCCCTCTCCCATAACGGCCAGTTCTACTCCATCCCCATCAGCATTCCCAACACGCTCACTCCAACCACAACCAAGCCCATTGATCAAAGGGAGACTCACCAATGGGTCATTCGGATCATCAGAGGGCTGAGGAACAAGAACTATGGGAACATCACCCGTCAAGTCGTACTTCAGATTCGGATCCAGCTCCCCGGTCACAGTCGTCGTAGAATCGACAGTCCCTCCGGCACCGATAAATGCGGTGCCTAAATCCTGATTAGCGAAACCCACACATGTCCTCATGGGTGCAGTGAGGCCTACCGGGAACGTAATCATCACCCTCCCGCTTCTTCGGTTCCAGAATCCAGAGGCCCATGGTTCCTTACTTCACCTTCTGCTTCTGCTTTTTTTTTTTTTAACCTTCTTCCTAGAGCGGCCAGGATGAGGCGAGATCTTATTAGGAAAAAAAGAAATCAAAAGGAAAACACATCAAGGCGGAAAAGGGGTGGATAGCAAACCGTACCGGTATGCGCGTTTGTTGTGTGAAACAGCAAATTTCTTGTGTTCTGAGGTGTGCGCGTTGGTGGTTGTACGAGTAGAGTCGGGAGGTCTGGATTCGTTATGATTTGTTGGAAAGGAGCTCACTGCGAATTTTTTGGCACGGTCAGCAGCGAAATTGGTATGATAGTATGGCAGATTGGGATTGGGCACTTGCCTCCATACCAGTACCCTATATATTTACTCGTTTTCCCATTCTATTTCTTTCTTCGCAATAATATTATTGTGGGTATCATACTCTGGAATACAGCTAGCGCTCTGCAGGAAAAGGAAGGGCCCAATGCTCCTCCCTCTCCAGACAATAAATAACAAAGTGTAGAGTGCTCGGATACCAGAGCGAGTACGTGAACATCCCCAATGAATGGTCACCTGGTCACGTCTGATATGATTGGCGCTCGGGGAACCTGCCCCACAGTCTTTGTCCATTTGCAAGTAACGGGAACGTGGAAGCCCACTACCGATAACGGAGGGCCGTTTCTAATACCGGGGCGCAGTTAAGCCTGCCCGCACCCACAGGTAATATATCGGCGGATGCCGGGAAAACAGATGCAATTTCGCATACGCTTTTGAAAGTGGCATTCGGTCACGGTATTTAAAAAAAACCAAAAAAAAAAACCATTTACTCGAGTATACTGTAATCGAGTACAAGTACTAGTACTCGCACAAGCACCATCAAAAGACATTGGTGTGCGCACATAGTATCCCCTTCATTCCTTTTACCATATTTTTTCGGACGGATTATCCCGTGACTTGGCACTTCAACAGCGCTTCTGCCATCCTGTGGCTCAATGTCTCCTTCTCCATCTGCCGTGATGGATATATACACGGTATTGTATGTACGAGTACTCGTACGAGTACGTGTACCTCGTCGAATGCGATACGTGAACGGACAATCCCTTGGGTAGAAACACACTTTCCAGAAATTACTGATATTGGTACCTTACTGCCCCGTGTGAGCTTTTGCGAGTTCGAAGCCTCTTCTTGCTGTTCCAAAATCCGACCTATTTGTCCCGGGTCACCAGGTCACCCAAATCGTGCATCAACTTAGGGTATCGTGCCCGAACCTGTACTCGGAAATCTATCCCTCGTGCGGCCCGGAGTATCATAGAAAAACTCGCAGTCGGGAGCACCCATCCCGGATCGGTCAGCAGCTATCATAGCTACTGTACAGGTACTTGGGTTATGAGGTTGGCCTTTTCAACTTTCGAGTGACCCAGTATGGTATCAAATCCGCATCTTAGCAACGGTTAACTACCAACCAATCATAATACCCGAAAGCCCCCAAAACTGGATTAGCATGCTGGCTGCGAACTTTACCGTTTCGGACCGTTCAACTGATTGAAGACTAAGAGTATGATACCTGGGGTTTATTATCACCATTATTATTATGATAATTGAAAACAATTTATAGCTTAAGAAACCAAATTAGCTGCAAGTGTAAAAGAAAAGCCTCCACAAATATAGGAAAATTTGCTCTGTGCTTTTTATTATATAAAAATAAAAACCCTTCATCAAGCTCACTTTACCTCAACAATTGAATTAATTGTTGCCTCTATTTATTCCGTGTTTTTAAAACTTCTTGGCTTTCTCAATCTCAAATAAATATAAGATCTATCTTAAGGAGTTTAGAACTCAAGATTCAAGACTTTTTGAGAGATTGTAATTTGTAGTAGTTTATAAAACTATAATTCACAATCTCGCAATCCTAACCCAAACACAGTACTGGTAATATATGGTACAAGTGCCCCAGAAAAAGTGAATACACACCCTCAGTGCTGATACAACAACAAACCCACAACTGTTACCTCGTATATACTGACAAAATGCCACAAAATGATAATGGAAAGTGGAGAGAGGGTACAAAATTAAAACATATTGAGATCATTTAGCTTCAGGCTAAGAGTTATTTATGTTATACAATTGCCAACCATATAACAATCTCAGCATTATTAGTAGTCAAAATTGTTCAAAAATGGAAGGTAATAAGAATGGGGAAAAATAGAACCCATCCAGGAAGACTAAAAAAATTGAACCCTAAGAGCTCAGAAGGCTAAATAGAATAGCTGAAAACAGCTCGCAGGCATCTTTAGCTGAAATTCCATACTAGTCTAGGCTTAATTGTCACCCGCAAACAATTTAAAGAGCACTTCATATATTGGACTTCTATCTGAGAATTCCATATTGCAAACCATTTTTGAATGCAAAAATCAAGAAAAAGAGGTTGATATAGTATCAGTAAAGGCAATACTAAATAGTAGAGGCCTGACATTGAAAGTTCTATTCCAATAACATAAAGGTTGAGATTGTGGTAGGTAGAGGCTATAAGAGGGTCTAGCAGAAGCTAGAAACTAAAATCCAAGACCACTAGCTTCAGGCAACTTTCAAAGAGAAAAGGGTATCTGCAATGTTTTGAACTACTATAGGCTATTATTGGCAAAGTCAGCTTATTCATATTTGGAGATGACTTCCAGAAGAGTATCAACACCAAAACAACTGGAGTGGTATGCATTCAGAGCAATACTGCCAGGAGGTATTGAGGCTAGAGTTTCTTCCTTTGTGGAAGGAGGTGGAAGGATCTGCTAAAGGGTTTTTACTAGTAGAAGATAGTTCCAAGATTTATATTTCTGCATATAGTCGTCAGTTTAAGTTAATCAATAGCATCATATACTCAAACTGGTCTGGCTATAGTCCTGATCTGAATCCTATTAAGAATATCTAGTGGACTCTCAAACACCAGCTGAAATTCCACTTTTGAACACCTCAGTGATGATCTAAATGTATGGCTGAGCTGGTGCAAGCAGCACAGGAGGAATGGAATAGAATTGAATAAGAGAAGATAGATAGATTTATTGAGTCTATGCTAATCTGATTGCTTTAGGTGATTCATCATTATACAAGTCATTCTGGATGGTGATTTCTTGTCTTTTTTTCTTTTTTTCATATTTCCTACTTTTAGCCAGAGTAGTCTATTGGTTTTTGCATGGAGTTCCATTTTCATTATAGTGATAGTCTTTTTTTGCAGAGCGCCAAGGCTTGTGTGCACTCACTTTTTCGGTGGCACTTGTACCAGTACTCCCTGTATGGACATGGAATACAGGACAGCTAGGAATTCTAAAAGCCTACCCGTTCTACCCTCATTGGAGATAAAAGAATGAATTCAGCGCGAAAATTACTCAGATGAGCACGAAGCTTTGACACATAGCGTTGTGATACTTATCCCAGGCCATAAGTACCTAAAAACAAGGGGGGTATAATACAAGGATATTTTGTATGGGGGCTCGGATGTGCTTAGGCACTTTACCATATGTTTCTTTAATCCCTGTTTTTGGGTCTACTTTTTTTTTTTTTTAAAACTTTTTATTCAAACTACTTGGGATGTCTTCGCCTATATAAGCATAACTACCTTCCGGTAGCTAGACAGCGCCCCAATAATTCTACTAACTAAGGGACTGTTCGGATCAAATGGTTCCTTTCCGTTGGCTTATACAAATGACCTTTTCCTTCCTTTTTGAAATGGTTGCTGTGAAAAGGCTGTTCGGCATGTCCCTTCCATTTCAAAGTGGTAGCAACAAGATGGTTGCCATGGAGAAATAGGTGAGGAAAAATTTTCAAAATTAATAACAAAGGTGAAAATTTGTCTTGTAAAATAATGTCTATAAAGGTTTTTTAATTTGTATCTTGAACTACATCGACTATCAGTATATATTTCCATTAATCGAAATGGCCAATAATACCAATATACGTGCAGCTAGCAATGCTATCATCCAACAACGAATCCAAATAGCCATTAGTACCGCAATTTATACCTATTTCTTTCTTTCCAATCAGCAAGTACGCACCTCAGGCTGCTTTGCACACCGATATACAGAGGAGATTCTACGCGCGCATCCTAGACGTGTACTCGAAATAGTTCCAATGCCAGTTACCACTTTATTAGACCTACGCGACTGGATAGTAGAACGTGATCTTTTGGCATCTACACGTTATCTATCAGTTGAAGAACAATTGGTTATATTCTTATGGATTATAGGGCATGGGGCAACGAATAGAGAATCTCAAGAGCAATTTCAACATGCTGGAGAGACTGTTTCACAGTGAGTCATCTATAATATATTATTTCTTTCTTATTCCAATTCTTCTAAAGTATTTTGAATAAGTCACTTCCATCGGGTGCTACAGGCACTACTCCCCCTCTATGCAACCTTTGTTCGACCTTCTCCAAATAATATTCCTGCACGAATTTGCAACGACTGGGGGAAAATGGCACAATTTGGTGATGTACGTGGAGCAATTGATGGCACACATATTTTGGCTCATGTTCCAACTTGAGAGCAAGCCCCATATCGAAACCGGAAGGGAGAAATTTTACAAAATGTCCTGGCTGGTTGTAGTCTTGACATGTATTTCTTCTATGTGTGCTCTGGTTGGGAAGGCTCAGCAAATGATGCACGTGTGCTGGAAAATGCTGAGCTAAATGGATTTTCCTAGGAGAAAAATGTAGTTCATCTTGCAGATGGTGGATATGGGCTCTGCAAGGGCTTTCTAACACCATACCATACAGTTCGATATCACCTTCGGGAGCAGTTGATTGCTCGCCTATGCTCTCAAACAAAAGAGGAGCTTTTTAATCTTCTCCATGTACAATTACGTAATGTAATTGAGCACAGCTTTGGAGTCCTACGCCGTCGATTCTTTATTCTTAAAATAGCCCCAGAGTACAGTTTGGATACACAAGCACAAATTGTGCTTGTTTGTTACGGTTTCCCACTACTCATGTTACTCGCAACAGGTAACGACCTTGGTTGGTGCTTCCGAAAACTGCGCTGCGCTGTGTCCTAGAGCTTCTCGAGTCTCTAGGCCCTATCTTAGTATTCTTACGTATGAATCGGTTTCTCACCAGCGCCGAGAGTATCGGTCTTTGATTTGGTTAATGCGATCTGCATAGCGGATAGGTTCTTGACTCTAAGGAGGGTCCGTCTAGCGGATAAGGGCTAGAGTGTAAAGGTTTTTGTATTGTAAAGATCGTAACATAGTAGATAGGAAATAACAGTAGATGGTTGCGTGAAGAGCTAACCCATCTGTGAAAACCCAGCCTTTATATAGGCCTCTTCCAGCAACCCTAACCCTGCCCTGATCCTCAAGAGAGGTCAGGTGCGAAATCCATCACATGACTCCAATGAGTCATGTGCACAAACATAAAACATCCCATGAACTCTAAGTGGCGTCATGTGCAAAACCTAAATCAAACGCAATATAAATAAACCAACAACCTGACCTACTAACAAGATTACGCGCAAAACATAAACGAGTCTGCCTTGCCGGTAAGCCTTACTGGCCAGCCTAGACTCTTCCCATGACGTCAACTATATGTCATGTGCGAAATGCAATCAATATAAACGAGCCCATGACCTGCTAACGAGGTCATGTGCATAAAACCAATTGAAACATAAACAAGCCCCATGACCTGCTAACAAGGTCATGTGCGTGAAAGAATCATAACTTAACTATATGATGTCCAAACGACGTCATATGTGAAACCTGGTTCCTCGCCGCCGTCACCTGGCCAGCACTCCTCTAGCCAAATCGTGACATTGGCTCCCCTCTCCCATATCCTCAGTCCCTGAAGATACGCCTTATCCTCTTCTTCTCTTTTCTTCCACCCTTGCGGCGTACCCCCTCATGGGTTGTTCGTGCCGGAGCGTATTCTGGTATTCCGCAAGGATCCAATCCTCCATGTCCCTTCTCTTCCTCCTTTCCTGTTCTGTCTTTTCTCACTGCTCCTCCACCATCCTTTTCACTTCCCGTAATCCGTCGACGGTTCTTCTCAGCCGTTCGACCGTTGTTTGCAGCTCCTCGATCATCCCTTTTTGCTGCATTATCATGTCGTCCTGGGTGCGAATTGTCTCCTGGAGGACGTCCGTGGGCTCAAAAGAGACTTTGTACCCCCCCCCTCTTTCTCTGCTCCATCCTTGGAGCCTGTTGTTCCGCTTGTCTTTGTTGTTGCCGCGGGTAGGGGCAGAACCTGCACATGGAGTTCTGCCAGTCGATTTTGTGGTGTTAGGACTTTGTCGGGGCCCCCGTTTTGTCTCCTTCCCAAGTTTGTTTGTCCCAGGAATTCGCCTATTCCTGGTCACTGTCTGCGTCTCTGGTTTGGGTGGCCTCTTTCGGCTACCATCCATGTCTTTCCTTCGCGTCCTTGTAGATCACGCAGCCGTCATGGCTGCATGCGATCCATGATTTTCTCACGTGGTCATTCCTTTCAATGGCCGCTTCTTGTGCCTCTTTTTGCGCCTGGCGCACATTTCGTTCGAATTCTGCGCGGTCCTCAACTGCTACCCAACTGTTTTCTTCCACTCCAGTGCGGACGGTCGGTTGCTGGTTTGCGCGGGTAGCGCTAGTGGAAGAGGAGGATGAGATCCTCAGCGTTGGTAAAGTTTGTGGCTGGATACGACTCTTGATCGTGTTCGGGGGAATAACCGGTCCACTTAGCACGGTATTGGAGTTTACTGTAGTGGAAGCGCGAGTCGATTATTTCTTTGAGTTCCTATTCGTCTGCTCCATCTATTTCAATAGGCGGAAGGGGATCCGTTCTTTGAGAGGGAAAAGAGTTTTCTTCACAGGCTTCGCGGAGGCTGATGTGAAATGTTGGATGAGTTTGTTTCATCGAGGCGGGGAGGGTGAGTTTATATGCTCGCAATCTGACCCGTTCGATTATTCTGAATGGTCTAAGTTTCTTGTAGTCCAGCTTCTTCGATGGTCTCATGGTCTGGACATTGCGTGGTATCAACTATATCTTGTCACCGACCGTAAGGCTCGGGTCTGGTTTCCAGTGCTTACCGCTCTTTTCCTTTTGACTCATTTGTGCTACAGTCATTTTGTCTCGTAATATGTTGTATACCCTTATCATATCGTCGGCTTGCGTTATCTTTCGTGGCACTTGATATTGTGCTGGATCAAACGAGGGGTCATATCGGTAGTTTGCAAAGAAGGGTGTGGTCTTTATTATTTCTTGTCGTCCCTTCTTGTATGCGAATTCTGCCGTGGATAGGAACTCCGTCAAATCGTTCAGCTGGTAGTTGACGTAGGCTCGCAGGTATTGTTCTGATATTGCGTTCGTTCTTTCGGTCTGGCCATCCGTTTGCGGGTGGAAGGCTGTGCTCAAGTGTCCGCTGACACTTAGTTGTCATGTGATTTCTTTCAATACGTCCGACGTAAAGAGGGATCCTGTGTCGGAGGTAATGTCTTTCGGTAGGCCGTGGAGTCTAAAGACCTGGTCTTTAAACAGGTTGAAGAATTGTGGTATCGTCATATCGGTCCTGCATGGTATAAAGTCCGCCATTTTCGTAAGTCGGTCGATAACGACCCATATAGCGTCATAACCGTTCGATTCCAGTAGTCCAGTGATCAAATCTATAGCAATGGATTGCCATGGTCTTCCCGGAGTTTCGAGTGGTTTGAGCAGCCCGTAGGGTGCGTGTTTAACAGTTTTCATTCGTTAACAGGTGTCGCAATTCTTCAAATATTGTTTAATATTGTCGCGCATCGACGGCCAGTAGTATGATCACCGAATTAAGGCCGCCGTTTTTGGCATTCCGCCGTGTCCCACTGGTGGAATGTTGTGATTTCTTCTTATCGTTTCTGTTCATAAGGCTTCTTCGTCCGGGAGCCTTATCTTGTTGTCATACTATAGGTATCCATCTTTTTCCCCATACAGCCCGAGGACTATACCTTTCATTTGTTTTAGGCCTTCTTGCAAGGCCTTCTTTATCTCGTTGATTTCCTGGTTATTGGTGGTCTTTCTTTTAATCCATTCTTCGTATCCGTCATAGTTGCTTGTGGCCATAGTTGTTTCATTTAGGGATCCGTATCTACTGTCTTCATCCTCTTCTTTTGCGAAGTACTTCTCCTTAGGGAGAAGTATTCTTTGTCGTTGCGACTGTGTTTCTTCCTTGTTGGGGAAGTCCTCCGTCCTCCGAGTCAACGAGTGCGGCTCTCTTCCTTCTTTTCCTGGTCGGTATTTGATTTGAAGGTGGTATTGGCTTAATGTCTCGCTCCACCTAATCTGTCTTCCATTGAGTTCTTTGGTGGTAGTAAATGCTAGTAGGTTCTTGTGGTCTGTGATAACACGGATCACATGTCGACTTCCTAGTGTGTACTTCCCCTAGTTCTTAACTGCTTGAACAATGGCTAACAGTTCCCTTGTCGTGAAGGTCATAGTTTTGTTCTGCCTTTGACANTCTGCCTTTGACCTTGTTTTTGAACAAAATACGACCAGTCTCCATGATCTGTCCTCTCCCTGCTGGGAGAGGATACCGGAGCATACGTAGTTGGATGTGTTTGTCGCGATCACGATGGGTAGCGTGGGGTTGAAGTGTCATAATATCGGTGTTGTAGTAAGTCGTTTTCGCATATCCTCGAATGCTTGTTTTTGTTTTTCCCCCTATTCCCATTTGACTACTTTCTTTGTCGTATCGCAGAGGGGTTTAGCTACTCGGCTAAACCCTTCAATGAATCTTCGGTAGAAGTTGCAGAAGCCCACGAAGCTCTGCACTCCCTTTACACTCTTAGGTGCTTTCCAGTCATCGATAGCCACCGTTTTGACTGGATCTGTCCGTACTCCTTCCGGGTTAACGATAAATCCGAGGTATTTGACTTCGTTCATATGGAAGTCGCATTTCAAAGGTTTTAGTTTTACCTTGGCTTCTCTCAATGCCTGTAAGACATTCCGTATGTCTCGGTGGTGTTGCTCCATGTTGTCTGAATAGATGAGGATATCGTCCAAGCAGGCGATACAACATATGTCCAGCCATTTGCTCAACTTGGAGTTGATCCACCGTTGGAATGCCGCTGATGCATTGGATAATCCAAAGGGCATGACTAAACATTCAAATAGTCCGTATCGTGTCCTGAAAGCCGTTTTCCTTTCATCTCCTTCGTCTATCCTTATGTTGTGATATGCGTCCTTGATATCCAACTTCTTATAGTGCTTGGCCCGTCCTAGTCGGTCCAGCGCTTTGTCGATCAATGGTAGAGGGTACTTGTCCTTTTGTGATACCGCATTCAGTTCCCAGAAATCCACGAAAAGTCTCAGTTTCCCATCTTTCTTTTTGACAAATAGGATGGGTGCCCTGGTGAGGAGGACGATGGTCTGATCCATTGCCTGGCCAGGTTCTGTTGGAGGTATTTGCGCAGTGTCTTCAACCCTTCTTCCCTTAACGGGTAGAGTTTCATAAAGGGGGCTGCCTTTCCTTCCTCTAGCTTAATCCGGTGATCTTCACACTTGTGTGTGGGAAGATCCGTTCTTTCGTTTGCTTCAAATATCCTGAGATAGTCGTGATATTCTTTCGCGACCAGTTCCCTCAGAGTTAATTTCTTCTTCTTGGCTTCTTCCTTTACTGCTAGTCGCATGCTAATCGTTGCGGCTTCTGAGATCGTTGGTCCGTCTTCTTCTTCGTCCCATCTGAGGATCCCGGTCTGTTCCCCTCTCAGATAGAATTGACCAAAGGCCTTTGCTGATATGAAAGATATGCTTAGGAGTTTCTCTTCTGTCGTTTCAGTGGGGGTGTTGTCCTTCGGGGTTCCTCGTCCGATGTTGCCGAATCCTTCCTTGTATCTTTTGGTCTTGTCTAGGTCTCGGACTTCATGGAGCTCTCTGGTATCGCTATTTCTGATAATCATCTGGGCTATGCGATCCCCTTTTTGGATCATATAGTCCTCATCCTTCAGGTTTATTAGTAGAACTTGTACCTTGCCCCTATAGTCCGCATCGATCACTTCCGCGCCTGTGGTAATCCCGTGTCGGGTGGGCATACCACTGCGCGGAGCGATTCTTGCATATGTGCCGTCAGGTAGTCCCACTGCAATTCCTGTTGGTATCATCTTTTGTCCTCTTGCGGGGGACCATCATGTCTTCCGTGCTGTACAGGTCATGACCTGCTGCCTTCGTAGATCCTCGTGTTGGTTTTTTGGTATTTGAGTGTAACACTTGTACCCTTATGCCTTCATCGTGGGGGATCGCTTCTTCGTGTTTGGTGTTCATGTAGAGGATCTGTGTCCTCTGGTTTTCTCTGATTGCTTGTTCTGCGGGGATCGTTTCAATTGTTGGGGAAGTTTCCAGGCACAACTGCGTGCATAGTTCGCTGTTGAAGTTGATTTGGCCTTTTTCCCAGTCGATATTCGGATTGTGTCGCTTTAGCCAGGGTGTTCCTAGTATGGCACTGTGTTTCTGCAAGTGTGCTACTTGGAACGTCATGGCTTCGTGATGTGACCCTATCTCCATTACTACTTGCGCCGTATGGTTGATGGGTCGTGCTTTACTTTTTTCCCCACTGACCACGTATATGTCTCTTGGTTTCTTTAGCTTTTTTAGGGGTAGTCCGCAGGTTGCACAGAAGTTTCTGTTGATGAAATCCTCGGTTGCTCCGGAGACGAGCATCGTGTTCATTTCTGTCTCTTTGTCCATTGTGCATAGTTTTGTCTTAATCATAAGTTGTTCGTTATCATTCTCGTAACCGTTCGTGTTGTTGATCATTGCCTTCTTGCCTTTTTTTGTTGATGGGGGTGTCTTGTTTTTCCTGGTTGATATATGTGTGATGCCAGTGGGTTTGCCTCTTTCCTTGTCCCGCAGACCACTCTTTGCTGAGGACTTTATTCATTTAAAGTCTCCTGCCCTTCCGTCCTCTCCGTGGCTTCCATATCTTGGAGTTTGGTCTCCTTTCATCGACAATCCTTGATTAAGTGCCCTTTCAGTCCGCATCGAAGCCATGCATTCTCTTTTCTTCTTTTCTAGTATTCCTGGTCAGACAACCGTTGGGATCCCGGGTTCCTTCTTCCTGCCGTGTCCAAGTCCATCGGGTCTCCTGCTGGTGGCGGTTTTGGTGTATTGTTCAGTCGGTAGGTCCCGTTGTTGTTGCATGGCAGGGTTGGGCGTTGTATTCCCCTGGTCCTGTTTTGAGCGTTTCTAACTAGATTGATTTTGTCTTCTTTGTTGATGGCCCATACTGCGAAGCCTTCCACCGTTTGATCGGTCTGGTCTGAGCTGATCCAAGTGTAACCGGTACGGGTTACTAGGGATTTATGTTGTATTGTTTCGTGTGCTATCGTTTGATACACACATTGTTTTATGTTTGGTTTCACAGTATGGGTTGATACTTGCATTGTTTCGTGTGCTATCGGTTGATACACATATTGTTTTATGTTTGGTTTCACAGTAGCGGTTGATACTTGTATTGTTTCGTGTGCTAACAGTTGATACACACTTGTTTTATGTTTGCCTTACAGTATTGTTTGATACTTGTATTGTTTCGTATGCTATCGGTTGATACACACAGTGTTTTATGTTTGGGTTTTATAAGTATCATTTGATACTTGTATCGCTTCGTGTGCTATCGGTTGATACACACAATGTTTTGCAATATCGCCCATACTGGAGATAAGCGATATGCTGTATTTAAAGACCGCTGATTCCCGCCATGGAAAAAGCAGACTTAGACAAACAGTATTCTTAATATACTTGGTTGAACGGTTACTTCTTTGATCTCCTATTACACCCCGTTCGAAGCCTCCTTTAGCAAGTAGCCCTCGCTTCGTGTTGATCACGAGGCCATCTGCTCCTATCGTACCGCTACGTGACTAGGGCCTGGCCCGAACACGTTACATTTTTTTAACCTCAGCAAGTTGTTAAGAAACCTGCAGGGATCGGGTCTGATCAACCTACGAAAAGTCCAACAAGCGAAGCTAGCATTGGGGAGTGGCAGAACCACGGGAAGTTCGGCTCCGCCAAAACGACACGATGGAGTCATTAGAGACTCGGAGTGGGAAGCAGGTCCCACGAGAAGGCCTTACCAAGAAAAGACAACCTAAGAAACGGAGAGGGCCAAAGAGCGGCTTTTCGATCGACGAAGCAGAACGACAATTAGCGGGAGATTTGGCCAAGCAGACCTTTAGCGAGTCAACTGACGAATTAGTAAAGGCAGCAACCACCCTCTCTGGGCAATTTCCCCCCAGCCCCTGTAAAGGAAAGGGACCGGCGCAACCAGCAAGGAAAGACGGCATACCTATCGGAACACCTAAGAAGGAAGAAAGAGAAGAAGAAGGATCAGAGCACTCGGTAGAAGGGCAGCCACCGGGCGATAACCCTAGTGATTCTCCAGAAAGCTCCCCAGACGACAGTTCGAGTAACGAAGAGTCTGAACACGAAATGTGCGTAGGTGAATCCGCCGGACCGCCCAGCCCCGAGCAGGGCCTAAAATCAAACTTCCACTGCCACCATTGTTCGCGGGCGAAAACGAGGACCTAAAACCTGAAGTATTTAACTGGTGGGTTATAACAACTTCGCAATACCTTACCCTACATGGAGTGGACAAAACCAAGGAAGGAAGTGGAGGATACTTCGGAAGCTTCTGTACCGGGAAGGCAGAGGAAGCATACCACCAGGCAATGAACCACTATGAGAGTGGGGAAAAAATCTGAGGAACGACCCTGATAAAGTACTTGAGAGAGAGATTCCAATCCTTGGGAATCATGGAAGAACTATACAAAAGATTCAAGGAAATCCAGCAAGTACGAAATGGCCAAACAGAAAGAATAACCCTGGTCGCAACGGATCTCTGAATGTATCATGGACGACTGCCTACTGGGACAGTGTCTCAGTATACGCTGCGACAAAGATTGTATGAAGCAATGCATCCCAGACTATGTCAGGAGGTAGAACCCATGGAGGAGGATAATGATGCCTTTGACAAGATAGTCAAGCGGGCCGAATGGAAGGATACTATCCTGTATGAAACAGGAGTTTACCGAACCCATGTTCCACAGCAAAGGAATAGCAAAGGATCATCATCGCAGGACAATACAAAGAAGGATAAACCATACCGCAAGGATTCAAAGGACAAGAAGGACAAGAAACAGAAATGACGCAAGGAAGGTACATGTTTCGAATGCGGGGAAAAGGGACACTATGCAAAGGATTGCTATGCCAAGAAAGCAAAGGCAAAGGCCGCTAAACGAGAGACAAGCACGAATCACATGGAAGCAACTGAATACGACGAAGTGGAAATTAACTCAGTGGAAATGGAAAGCCTGCAAACACAACCAACGCTGGCAATCAGACCCCGTAACACTCTTGAAGGAACGATTTATATAGAAGGCCACCCAGCAAAGGTACTATTTGACGCGGGAACAATCGGCTGCGACATAATTAGAGCCACCTTTATCTCCACCCATGGAATCCCAACGGACCCTCTACACCAACCAAAAACAGTCAATATGGCTATGAAAGGATCCCGCTCCTCAAGCCACAGGAAATGTGGACTGACTGTAGGAATCGGGAAAAAGAAATGGACAAATCAGCAGATGTTGGTGGGGAACTTGGGGAAGTACGACGCCCTGATTGGAATGCCCTTCGTGAAAGGACATAATGCTCTGATCAGGTGTGGGGATACAGCAGCGGAATTCCCTGATGACAGATTACGGGTGCTATGCAAACCAACCAGCGGCGAGATCCGAGCCGCTGTGTCAGACACCACCTCAAAAACATTGTTGGAACAATACAGGGATGTATTCCCGGACAAGGTCCCTGAAACGCTACCCCCAGTGCATAAGATTAGCCACCACATTGGGCTAATGGATNAAGAAACAGAAATGACGCAAGGAAGGTACATGTTTCGAATGCGGGGAAAAGGGACACTATGCAAAGGATTGCTATGCCAAGAAAGCAAAGGCAAAGGCCGCTAAACGAGAGACAAGCACGAATCACATGGAAGCAACTGAATACGACGAAGTGGAAATTAACTCAGTGGAAATGGAAAGCCTGCAAACACAACCAACGCTGGCAATCAGACCCCGTAACACTCTTGAAGGAACGATTTATATAGAAGGCCACCCAGCAAAGGTACTATTTGACGCGGGAACAATCGGCTGCGACATAATTAGAGCCACCTTTATCTCCACCCATGGAATCCCAACGGACCCTCTACACCAACCAAAAACAGTCAATATGGCTATGAAAGGATCCCGCTCCTCAAGCCACAGGAAATGTGGACTGACTGTAGGAATCGGGAAAAAGAAATGGACAAATCAGCAGATGTTGGTGGGGAACTTGGGGAAGTACGACGCCCTGATTGGAATGCCCTTCGTGAAAGGACATAATGCTCTGATCAGGTGTGGGGATACAGCAGCGGAATTCCCTGATGACAGATTACGGGTGCTATGCAAACCAACCAGCGGCGAGATCCGAGCCGCTGTGTCAGACACCACCTCAAAAACATTGTTGGAACAATACAGGGATGTATTCCCGGACAAGGTCCCTGAAACGCTACCCCCAGTGCATAAGATTAGCCACCACATTGGGCTAATGGATCCAACCGACCTACGAAACCAACCAACATACTCAATCCCAGAAGCCTACAAGGAAAAACTTCTGAACTGGATAAACGAGAAATTACGAAGTGGAATAATTGTATGACAGGAGGTTCCCGGAGCAGCGCCTATATTTGTACAACCCAAATCAGATGGAAGGATCCGCCCGTTGGTGGACCTGAAACTGAGAAATGACAACACCGTCATGGATAGTCCTTCAATTCCAAATCAACAGCAGATTCTTAACAGAATAGCATGAGCACAATTCAGGAGTAAAATCGACCTAAGCGATGCATACTTCCAAACACGCATGGACAAGGACAGTGTTAAGTTCAACTCATTCAAAACAACATTAGGAAGATTTGTGAGCAAAGTCATGCTCCAAGGAGACATGAATGCACCAGCAACATTTATGCGAATAATGGAGGACCTCCTAAGCGAATATTTACATCACTTTGTATGGGTATACATTGATGATATCCTCATATTTTCAGACACA
>PYWC01000035.1:747905-760588 GCA_003182015.1 Tuber magnatum
CTAGCCCGCACACGTTACAAGCATGGTCCACCTTAATCGTGTCTTTTCCGGCTCCGTACCCCTTGACCTTGAAGTACTGTTCCAACTGACTTCGGAAGTGTCTCAGTTTTTCGCGGTCTCCCTCATAGCGCTCCGGTTCCTTTGCTTTCGCTCTTCATTCTGGGTGGGTGTTAATTGCCCCCAGGAACCTTGTCATCTGGTCTTGCGTCATTATCAGGGCCTGCATCGTAGGTCCTGTCTGGGGTGCTGGTGTTGCTGCCGCAGCCATCCATCTTGGTCGTGGTATTCCAGCGGGAGAACTATCTGGAAGTGAACTTTGTTCAGGTGCAACCAGACTTGCTACTCTTGAGAGTCATCTTGCGGCTTCGCCTAAGGCATTTCGTACTCATCCTAGGTCGTGGGTATCGTCTCCAAGATCAAGATCTCCTTCGTTGTCTTTAGTGAACTCCCAGTTCTCTGCAGTCGCCATTCCGTTGTCATTAGGTGTCGCAGTAGATGCAACCCAATGTTACGGTTTCCCACTACTCGTGTTACTTGCGACCGGTAAGGACCTTGGTTGGTTCTTCCGAACTGCGCTGCGCTGTGTCCTAGAGCTCCTCGAGTCTCTAGGCCCTATCTTAGTATTGTCATGTAAGAATCGGTTTCTTACCAGTGCCGCGAGTATCGGTTTTTGATTTGGTTAATGCGCTCTGTGTAGCGGATAGGTTCTTGACTCTAAGGAGGGTCAGTCTAGCGGATAAGGTTGGAGCGTAAAGGTTTTTGTATTGTAAAGATAGTAACATAGTAGATAGGAAATAATAGTAGACAGTTGCATAAAGAGCTAGCCCATCTGTGAAAACCCGGCCTTTATATAGGCCTCTCCCGACAACCCTAACCCTGCCCTGATCCTCAAGTGAGGTCAGGTGCGAAATCCATCACATGACTCCAATGAGTCATGTGTGCAAATATAAAACATCTCATGACCTCTAAGTGGCGTCATATGCAAAACTTAAATCAAGTGCCATGTAAATAAAGCAACCACCTGACCTACTAACGAGGTTACATGCAAAACATAAACGAGTCTGTCTTGCCGGTAAGCCTTACCGGCCAGCCTAGACTCTTCCCATGATGTCAACTATACATTATGTGCGAAATGTAATCAATATAAACGAGCCCCATGACCTGCTAATGAGGTCATGTGCGTAAAACCAATTGAAACATAAACGAGCCCCATGACCTGCTAACGAGGTCATGTACGTGAAAGAATCATAACTTAACTGTATGATATCCAAACGACGTCATATGCGAGACCTGTTTCCTTGCCGCCGTTACCTGGCTAGCGCTCCTCTACCCAGATCGTGACCTTGTTGTATGTGTATTGCACAACTTTATTCGACATCCAGCTAATGGAGAGGATGATGAATTTTATCCAGAGGTAGATTCAAATGGAGATGAAAATACTAGACATCAATCGCCTACAATCGGTGGAGAAAATGACGAGATAGATGAAAGTGCATTAGTAGATGATATGAATGACATGACAGCTGAAAGGGATAGACAAGCAGCACAAATGTGGCGGGACTATGTACACTATCAAAATAATGTAAGATAGAACCTATGATTCTATACATTTTAGACTACAAAGTCTGTAATTGATCGCTTAGCCACATTTCCTCATCCTCCCCACCTTCTAATGCTACAAATATGCCCGCCTTAACAGTATTCTCAAACAGCTTATACCCTCTTAGCATATCCTGGGTAGACCAGCTAACTTTTCCCCTGTACTTTTGCTGAAGTTTAGCTACAGCCTGCTGGATAACAGATGTTTCAGCTGAAAGAGAAATAGGAGTTGTGATCATTTTCTCAACAGCATTAACAAGACAGACTGCAGGTGTATCCAAACGTGGAAGAACACGACCCAGCAGAGTAGATGGAAAGTTCTCCTCAATTCTAGTACGTTTGCGAGAGTTCGCAGCAATAGGGAAATCTGTATCCTCGGAATCAATCAATAGCACATTTGGGAAGAGAGATGGTATAGTGTTGGATTGACTATTGCTGGATCCTGGGTATATCGCATGACGTCCTTTAGCCTGAACTCCATCAAACGGTTCATCCAACTCAGAAAGATTGCCCAATGGTCTATCGCTAAACTCTCGAATTGTAGGCTGCCGCTGAATTTCCATCTTCCAAACTTCATCAGAAGCTGTAATAGTTCCTGTTAATGGATCAAAACCAAATCCACTCATCTTCTTCAGCCGTCCCCACACCTTCCACTTTCTTTTCCGCCCTTCTAGCTTTGCACGACACTTGTCTCCAGTCAATGGCATCTCTTTTCCTGCACTTGCACGAACTGCATCTTACACAGCATTCTGTACTTCCATCTTGAATCCGTTGTTTGACCTCTTTCCCTGTCTGACAGCCTGTACCAACTCACCTACCAGAACTGTAGTCATTCAGCGGACCAGTCAACAGCTTGTCCTCGTGGTTGTCTTTGTTTTGGTTTTTGTAGTCGAAAGGATGAGGGTATATCGTCGTCATCTGGAATTGTAGTTGGATTATATTGACTGTGTTACACATAAGATGAACTGGCATAGCGTAATGGGCATGTCACGTGATTATTGGTAAAAGGTCACATGTTCGATCCCAGGGTCCGTCGGAGTATTTGGAGAATGAGTTAATTTCTACCAATACAACGCCGGCACAAAACCCGCATTTACGCCACCACCGAAGGTCACCGACCGAGGGGTTTTCATGGAATTCTCAAAGAGAGGACCCTTGGCTATTCTGACAAGGTTGAATGAACTAAATTGGTCGGTTGGTTGTGGAAATAAACGCCTGCAAAGATCTCTCAGCTGCGCCAATGGATGGATGCCAACCGGGGGGAGGTCGGCTACTCCGATAGGAGTGCCCGGCTGCTATGAAGGCAGTAAGACCGAATTTCAAGTCCATTGGTGGAGGAATGCAGAGGAAAATCCTGATGAGGGAACGACACCCAAGAGACGATCGTTCACCCACACCCAGAAGCATGATAAGGCAGAGTCAATTGAGGACCTACCGCGTGAAGAAAACCAACACTGAGCGCCACGAGTCCTGGCAGCCATTGGTGCGATAAGAAAGGAGCATGCGTCCTGCAGGCTGATGCAGACGGATGAGAAATCCACCTACATTGGTAAGTCTGTCGTCGGAGCTGATCACTCCGTATGCAGAGAAAGGACCAGTAGCCACTTGCCATGGCGAAGGGGTTCAAGTGGCTATGATTAGCACCGAGTCAGCGAGGAGAGGGGCAGGGCACTCTCCCTGCGGCTCGGGGAAGTCAGAGTCAAGCGGGGTAAAGGTTTTCAGGGTCTACGACATTCGCACACAGAAATAGTGGGAGAAATAGATAGACCGTGAACACCCAGATGCAGAATATAAATATCGAGGTGCCTCCCACGCTTTATATATCATCACCGAGAGAGAAGAGATCTTATCGATATATTCGTTCTACGATAGAGACCTATATTTTCCTCTTGACATCATAAGTGAGCCTTCCTAGAGAACCATTTCGTCACCTATCAGGCCTTAGTCTAAACTCGCTTGTCCTTAGAGTCGGCTACCGCCTAACACTATATTGATAACTTCTACACTACTGAGGCTCACAACCACCTCTTTCCAGGAGCCTGAAAGACCGGTTATCTAAAGCCCTCCACCATCTATCTCAAGTCTACCTCCAACGAAACCCACACCTCTACGAGATGGGGTTTGATCTCACCATAAGTGATGTCTTTGATGACGAAAACGTTCCCTTCTGGTTCACTGAACACGGGATCAAGTGGGCCCTTAAACACCTCACACTTATAGAAAGAAGAAAAAAGATGTCGCAATCAAGGATCGAAGAAGGGTCCGAAGATTCTAGCGACACTGACATGCTGCATGCTGAGAGACAGCAGTGGTTAATCTCCGCATAGGGACCGGGCCAAGATAGCCCCTATCCGCTCCCACCGCCACCTCCCTGAGTTAACATCCCACCACTACAGCTAGGTTCCACCCCCACACCAAGGAACCCGTCAGGGCCATCAGTGCCCCGAGGCCCGACGCAAAGCATCACCAAAAGATGAAGCGGGCAGAGGTTATGCTCTGGGACCCCGACCCCCTCAGACACTACCGATTTGAGTGCTTTCGCAGCATGCATTGGGACACTGATCGGACAGTTGGACTGCAGCGTCACCCAAACCCAAAATGATCAGATGGTCGCATACAGGACCCTATCTGACGCGGGGAAAGAGATGGCAGAAGGCCTGGCTCAAGTAAGAGAGCGACTGCTGAACGGGGAGAAGTTGGTTGGAGAGGAATTGGCGCTCTGGCAAAATAAGAGTAGGAAACTGGAGGGAGAGGTAGTGGCCAAGATCACCAGGTTTAAGGGAGTGATCGAAGCAGCGCTCGCTCGCATGCACGAGTGATTGGAACAGCAAGGAGCGGTCAGTGGACAGCTGCACCAGGACCTGGGACACACTATCCAAGAATCGGTGAGTAGAGACCAAGAGCTCTACACAGGCCTGGATAGACTCCGGAAGGAGTTAGACGAGGAACGGCGACGTTGGGGAACTTGGGAGCTGCAGTTTGTTACCGAGCTACAGACGCTTGACAAAATGGTAACAACCGGGCTTAGGGACATGCAGCAGAGCATGACCCAGATGTTTGCCCAGTCAACAAGAGAAATGACGGCACTGGTGCAGACCGCATTAGGCTCTCATCAGGAGGGATCGACCCATGATGGAGAAACCGGGCGAGGACGATTAGGGCCATCCCAACAAGACAAGGGAAAGGGACCTGTGGAACAAAGTACCCGGCCAGAGACCATACAGGGTGGCCGAGAAGACACCGCGGCACCTCACAATGTCGCCGGAGGAGCAGGAGACCCAAACCCAAGGGACGACAGGTCGGATAACAGAGGGGAAGGACCGAGCCGCCGGCCTCAGCCATTGGCCCTGGGAAGGCCAAGGATGGCTAAGGAGGAGGAGGAACATCAGATGATGTTGCAGTTCGCCAAGGAGTTGGCCCAACAAACTGCGTTGCGTCAGAAGAAGCCTGCCGACCCTCCATTCATATACGAAGCAAAATCCTACCAGGATATAAAAACCTGGCTGCACGCGTGCCAGGACTACTTTAGCCAAAATCCCATGCTGTGGATGGAGGATAAAGATAGGATTATATACGCCTTGGGAAGGACGAAGGGTGCCGATGTGACACCCTTCCGCAATTGGTATAGGAAGAGCATGGAAGGGCGCGCAGGGTATGCCGCTCGTCCTGAACTGCTGACCTGGGAACAGTTTCGGCATGAGATCATCGTCCGATTCTCACCGATCAAGGAGGACCGGAAAGCTTTGGTACAGATGGGAAAGATCAAGTATGAGAAGGACAGCGACAAGTACCTTCTCCAGATGGAAAACTTGAACATCAAGGCCAAGCTGCAAGGAACGGCGGGGAGGAAGATAGTCGAGGACCAACTACCAGAGACGATACTGAGACGGTTGTCTCATAAACGATACGACACTGACGCCGAATGGCTGGAGCACCTTCGAGCGGTCGGAAACCAGGAAGAGGGTTTCCTCGACAGCGAGCAACAATGGCGAGACAACCCGTCCAACTCGTCGAATTCTTCCGGACCCCTAAAATGATCCGGGGAGGACAGCGAAAAGGAGCCGAGGCAAGGAAAGGAAGAAGGGCGACCTAGCAAGTTCCAGAGGAAGATGGCACCTGGGAATTTCAAGTCAGCAAGGTTTGCCCCAACCAACAAACCGACCAAGATCCCAGGGGTGGAGCATAGCGACTGGAAAAAGGCCCACGAGGGAATAGCCCAAAACTTGGTCAACCAATGCTGGGAAAATAAAAGCTTCACCCGGTGCGGACTCACCAACCACAAGTGGGGAGCTTTTCGGAAGGGAGCCGTTGTCGCAATGATAGGACAGCGGAAAGCAGAGAGGTTTAGGCCCCAAAACATGGAGGTTTGGAGTACCGCCCCTAGGCCAGCGGTTAACCAAACCCATGTGCCACCAGCACCTAGACTTTGGGAGTTGTCGGATCAAGAAGGGGGATAGATCGGACAACCGGGAGCCCTGTATAAAAAACCACAACCTACATTCTGAGCTAGGGCAATGGCTTAGTCAAGAATGAAGGCAAACCACACTAACCGGGTTCTGAGCGTGGGCAGGGACAGAAGTGTGAAAGGCATGAGAAAGCGTGTATAACGGAGAAAGTTAACCCATCTCAGTGGGATGAAATCAAGAATGACCCCCGACCTGGACGCTGGACGGCAAGACTTTATACTCCTCCCTGGGTAGAGAAGGTTCAAACCCGGCACGCATAACAAAGGGGACTGTTGCGGGGGGCAACTCAGGGCACCCTAACTTTTTCCTCCAAAGGTCATGCACGAGAAATGAGTCAAGATAGCACAGGACCACCTGAAGGCGCTCACCTAGTCCTCGGAAGGCACCACCGGCGACGGCGAGTCGGTAGGCTGCAGGTTGCTAGGCGAGACAAAGGACAGCGTGCTCGCCTTAAATCGTACGCAATGGCAGGAGTCGAACACCTAAGGCCGGGTTAGAAAGGTCGCTCCCTCATCTATGCACTGGTGACATAGACTGGTATGATTAAATACCGTTATTGAGGGGAAAGAAGATAAGAAAGGAGCCATACACCAAAGGGACCGAGTTTGTCTGAGGAGGCCTCAATGGCTGAAATTGTGCGGGCACAATAACAAACATCCAAGATTATTGAAAACCCCGAAAATGTCCAATAAACGAAGACAGGGTAACCCTACTGGGGAACCAAAAAGACAGAAAACTCAAGTCCCAACACCTACACCTTATGAGTGCCCTCAGGGCACAGCATACCTACGAATACAAGGAGAACGAGTACCGATTCGCGTGTTATTAGACTCGGGCTTGCAGATCTTTGTCATACGAGACGTGCTAGTCCAAAAACTGGGACTAGCAACGATACAACAGAGTACGCCAGTTGGTATAACTGGGTTTGACGGCGCACAGTCCCAAAATGCGAGAAGGTGCTATACGACCTCTATCATGCTAGAAATAGGGTCTAACTGACATTGCTCGGAAATTACCTGTAAATCCATGAGCCAGGGAATCCATGACTTAATAATACCTTTCGGTTGGTGGCATCGCCAACATCCACTATCATTCATCGAGGATGCGAGCCGTTGGGAATTGCAGGCAAAGCAGTGTCAGGAGCACCCGGAACCCGAGGATGAAGGAATCTGCATTGAGTGGGACGAGACAGTAGCCTCGGACCCTGCAGCCAGATATGTGGGCCGAATCACAGGCCCGGAGGACCAGGAGGCAGTAGTGATGGAAATGCTGCCAAAACCCTGCCAGGAGTACGCCGATCTCTTCCTGCCTCAGGCAGCGGAACGGCTCCCAAACCATAATACCTTTGATCACGAGATCAAGGTAGTTAAAGGCGAGAAGCCCCCATGGGGGCCAATATACCCGTTGTCCGAAAAGGAACTACGGGCATTGCGAGAATACCTGGACAAGATGCTGCGCGAGGGAAAGATAACCCCGAGCCAGTCACCTGCAGGTGCACCAATACTGTTTGTGCCGAAACCTGATAGATGGCTGAGGCTATGTGTGGACTACCGCAGGCTAAACAAGGTTACTATCGCCAACAAGTACCCCCGACCGCTCATGAGCGAATTCAGAGACCGAGTAGTCGGGTCGCATATCTTTACCAAGTTGGACCTAAAGGATGGGTACCACCTGATACGCATAAAAGAGGGGGACGAGTGGAAAACAGCCTTCCGCACTCGGTACAGACATTACGAATATCGGGTAATGCCATTTGGGCTGGTAAACGCGCCCGCCACCTTCCAAGACATGATACACGTGGTCCTGAGAAGATCCCTGGACTTGGGAGTAGTCGAATACATCAACGACGTGCTAATTTACTCCAAGACTGAGGAGGACCACATCAAGTTGGTAAAGGAGGTATTAACCGAGTTGCAGAAATACCACTTAGCAGTGTCTATCACTAAATCAGTATTCCACACCAAAACGGTGGAATTTCTGGGATACATAGTGAAGACCAATGGGATCACCATGAGTGATCGAAAGGTCAAAGCCATAAGGGAATGGAAGAGACCTGAGTCCGTAAAGGACATACAAATCTTTATGGGATTTGCCAATTTCTACCGCAGATTCATCAGGAACTTCTCCAGAACTTGTAAACCCATAACGGAATTATTGAAAGGCGACCCGAAGGGCTTCGCCTGGGGAAAAGAGCAGGAGGAGGCTTTCGAATTCCTGAAGGAACAGTTCGTGATGGCGCCAATCCTGGTACACTTCCACCCAGACAGGAACATGGCGGTGGAAACGGATGCTAGTGATTTCGCGCTAGGGTGCATCCTATCACAATACATGGAAAAAAGGCTACACCCTATAGCATTTCACTCCCGAAAGCTCAACTCGGCAGAACGCAACTACGACGTTCACGATAAAGAGTTGCTCGCCATAGTTGAAGTATTCAAGGAATGGCGCCACTACCTCGCAGGAACCAACGAACCCATCACGGTGTTTACAGACCATCAGAATCTACAATACTTCATCACGACCAAGGCCTGGAGTGCCAGGCAGATAAGGTGGGCACAGAAGTTAGCAGATTTCAACTTCAAGATCGTGTACCGACCAGGGTCAAGTGGCGGGAAACCAGATGCACTAAGCAGACGGCCGGAGTACCGTCCCGAGGGGGGAGCTGCGCAAAGCGAGAAGTTCTCAATTCTAAACCCCACACATTTTAACCAGGTTATGGTTATAGTGGTAGGACAAGAGGAGGAACCTGGTCTAAGTCAGAAGACACCCGAACCAGAATACATCCGAGCCAAGAGGTTACACCCAGAGGCTCAAATTCCGACAAGGGGCTCAAGCGAAGCGGCAGGACACAACATCTACGCGCTAGAAGAAGCAGTAGTGCCTGCTCGCGGACAAGCGATGGTAGCCACCGGAATAGCCTTAGCGTTACCAGCGGGAACCTATGGCCGAGTAGCTCCAAGAAGTGGCCTTGCCGCCTGCCATGGCATCATGGTCGAGGCAGGAGTCATTGACAGGGACTACCGAGGAGAGGTAAAGGTGTTACTGTTCAACCTGAAGGACCAGGACTACCACCTGGGAAAGAGCGAATGAGTTGCGCAACTCGTAATAGAAAGGATTCATGATTGGGAACTCCACGATGTGATGGAGCTGGAGGACACTGAGAGGGGCCAGGACGGATTCGGAAGTATGGGAACCAGTGTGGTTGAAACCCACACCAAAACCAGTCAACTAAGGGAAGAAAGCGGGCTAAACCAATACTTTGATGAGTGCGATCAGGGATGACACAAGGCCCTGACGACGGAAGAAACCGTGCTGACCAATGCAGTAGTGGTCAAGGCGACAGCAAAGAGGTTTGACAACCAATTCCTAAGACAGGTGGAGGAGAAGCGAGAGGGGAACCAGGACTGGAAGATGAGGAAGAAGGAGTTGGAAGCACTCCGAGATGAAGGAAAAAGTATGCCAACGCATTGGTCTATGGAGAATGGCCTCCTGTATTACAAGGGACGGCTGTTCATCCCAAAGGACCAGGCTCTGCAAACGCTGATTGCTCAAAGCAGTCACGACTCCAGGGTCGCTGGGCACTTCGGTCAGGAAAAGACAGTGGAAATCATCACCAGGGACTTCTACTGGAAGGGGCTTGCGGAATGGATCAACGACTATGTGCGGTCGTGTGACGAGTATCAACATAACAAAGCGCCACGGCACATGAGATACGGGTTTCTACAGCCACTGGAAATACCCTATGCGGTGTGGACCTCTATCTCTGCCGACTTCATAACGCAGTTACCGAAGTCAGAAGAGAACACTCAAATCATGGTAGTAGTCGACGGCTTCACCAAGATGGCACACTTTATAGGACTAAGGGAAAATGCGACGGCAAAAGATATAGCCCAGGTGTTCCTCCGGGAAGTATGGAAACTACATGGGCTACCAACAGAAATCATCTTGGATATGGAGACAAAGTTCGTGGGAGAATTTTGGGAATCCTTCTGCAAACTCTTAGGCATTAAGCGAAAAATGTCAACGGCATACCATCCTCAGACAGATGGGCAGACGGAGAGAGCCAACCAAGTGCTAGAAGACTATCTCCGAAGCTTCGTAAATTACGATCAGGATGACTGGCACCAACTGCTCCCATTAGCAGAGCATGCTTATAATAACTCTGTTACGAGTGTGCACAGACTCACTCCGTTCTACGCGAACTATGGATACCACCCACAGATGGAGTGGGTGAGGGAACGAGAAGCTCGAAACCCAGGAGCCACCACGTATGCTCACTGGATGAAGGAAATACAAGGACAGGCGATAGCAACCTTGAAGGCAACCAGAGAAGCAATGGGACGATACCATGACCAGAGAGTAAGGCCACAACCGAACTTTCAGACAGGCGACTTGGTGATGCTTAATGCCAAGAACATCCGTACCAAACGACCCTCCAAAAAGCTTAGCCCAAAACCATATGGGCCCTTCAAAATCCTGGAGCTACGCGGAAACCGAGCATTCAAGCTAGAGATCTCGGAATGCTGGAAGATCCACCCTGTCCTCCATGTATCATTGTTAGAGCCATATCGGACGTCCGTTCGACCAGCTCGAGACCAACCTCCCAGAGCCCCAGAGGAGATAGATGGCGATTTGGAAGGGGAGGTTGAAAAGATAGTCAAAAGCGAGGTCATTTCGTACACTCGCAGGGTTCACGGACGCACTAGGAGGATCCATGAACTTAGGTACTTTGTAAAGTGGCAAGGGTGCTCAGAGAATGAAAACACCTGGGAGCCACCAGAACATTTGAGGCATGCAGCGGAGATGGTAGAAGGGTTCCACAGCAAGAACCCGGAGATGCCACGGATATAAGGAAAGGATGACAAGGAAAGGTTTTCCTAGGCGTGGCCAAGTAAACGGGCACAGGTTTTTTACCCTATCTTGCTGAGTCCTAAGGGAGTTTAATTTGTACACTATTAGAAGAATAGATTTTTAGAGATTCGGGCCGAACTCTTAGAGAGGGGAGCTCATGTTACACATAAGACAAACCGGCATAGCATAATGGGCATGTCACGTGATTATTGGCAAAAGGTCACGTGTTCGATCCCAGGGTCTGTCGGAGTATTGGGAGAATGAGTTAATTTCTACCAATATGACGCCGGCACAAAACCCATATTTAGGCCACTACCGAAGGTCACCGACCGAGGGGTTTTCGCTGAATTCTCAAAGAGAGGACTCTTGGCTATCCTGACAAGGTCGCACAAACCAAATTGGTCAGTTGGTTGTAGAAATAAACACATGCAAAGATCCCTCAGCTGCGCCAATGGATGGATGCCAACCGGGAGGAGGTCGGCTACTCCGATAGGAGTCCTTGGCTGCCATGAAGGCAGTAAGACCGAATTTCAAGTCCGTTGGTGGAGGAATGCAGAGGAAAATCCTGATGCGGGAATGACGCCCAAGAGACGATTGTTCACCCACACCCAGAAGCATGATAAGGTAGAGTCAATTGAGGACCTACCGCGTGAAGAAAACCAACACTGAGCGCCACGAGGCCTGGCAGCCATTGGTGCGATAAGAAAGGAGCATGCATCCTGCAGGCTGATGCAGATGGATGAGAAATCCACCTATATTGATAAGTCTATTGTCGGAGCTGATCACTCCGTATGCAGAGAAAGGACCAGTAGCCGCTTGCCACGGCGAAGAGGTTCAAGTGGCTATGATTAGCACCGAGTCAGCGAGGCGAGGGGCAGGGCACCCTCCCCGCAGCTCGGGGAAGTAAGAGTCAAGCGGGGTAAAGGTTTTCAGGGTCTACGACGTTCGTACACAGGAAAAGTGGGAGAAATAGATACACTGCGAACACCCAGAGGCGGAATATAAATATCGAGGTGCCTCCCACACTTTATAGATCATCAGCGACGGAGAAGAGATCTTATCAATATATTCGTTCTACGATAGACACCTACATTTTCCTCTTGACATCATAAGTGAGCCTCCCTAGAGAATCACTTCATCACCTATCGGGCCTTAGTCTAGACTCGCTTGTCCTTAGAGTTGGCTACTGCCTAACAGACTGCCAACCTGTGTAGATTGAGAAGAAGTAGTATTATTAAGTACAACCGGCTGAACAAGTTCCTCCTTTGGTGACTGCTGATCAGAGATAACTCTAGGCCTAAAAAGATCATTCAGGCTAGGATCACTTGGTTGAGTATGAGATGTATTAACAGGTATACTAATATTTCCAAGCAGGTTAGTACTTGTAAAGAATTTAATAAGACTAAGGGTAGTATATACTGGGAAGGTTGACCAGAGTTTAAGTCAGAAAAAATAAACTCTAGCGAAGCATCCTCATTGGAAAACCATTCAGATAAATCATCCATTGACATCATAGTAATAGCTAGAAGATTAGCTAGAGAGGTCGTGAGGGAGGTTTCTGGAGAGGCAGCTGGGGGGGTAATGAGAAAGGTTCCCAGAGAGGCAGCTGGAGCAGTAACTGGAGAGGTTCCCAGAGAGGTAGCTGGAGGGGTAGCTGGTGAGGTTCTTGGAGAGGCAGCTGGACGGGTAGCTGGAGAGGCAGCTGGAGAGGTAGTTGGAGTAGTTCCTAGAGAGGCAGCTGGACGGGTAGCTGGAGAGGCAGCTGGA
>PYWC01000035.1:764533-797035 GCA_003182015.1 Tuber magnatum
ATGTTGGTAGGGAACTTGGCAAAGTACGACGCCCTGATTGGAATGCCATTCCTGAAAAGACATAATGCTCTTATCAGGTGTGGGGATACAGCAGTGGAATTTCCCGGTGACAAACTACGTGTGCTATGCAAACCAACAAGTGGGGAATTCCGAGCCGCTGTGTCAGACGCCACCACAAAAACATTGTGGGAAGAATACAAGGATGTATTCCCGGACAAGGTTCTTGAAACGCTACCCCCAGTGTGTAAGATTAGCCACCACATTCTGCTAAAAGACCCAACCGACCTACGAAACCAACCAACATACTCGATCCCCGAGGCCTACAAAGAAAAGCTCATGAACTGGATAAACGAGAAGTTACGAAGTGGAGTAATTGTACGACAAGAGGTACCTGGAGCGGTACCTGTATTTGTACAACCAAAGTCAGACGGAAGGATCCGCCTCCTGGTGGACCTGAAAGTGAGAAATGATAACATGGTCATGGATAGTCCATCGATTCCAAATCAACAGCAGATCCTTAACCAAATAGGACGAGCGAAATTCAGGAGTAAGATCGACTTAAGCGACCCATATTTCCAAACACGGGTGGACAAGGACCATGTAAAGTTCAACTCATTCAAAACCCGGTTTGGAGGATTTGTGAGCAAAGTAATGCTCCAATGTGACATGAATGCACCAGCAACATTTATGCAGATAATGGAGGACCTCCTAAGCGAATATTTACATCATTTTGTATGGGTATGCATTGATGATCTTCTCATATTTTCAGACACATCAGAGGAACACGAGAAACACGTACGCCAAGTATGTGATCAACTCAGAAAATCCAAATTCTTTGCGAGCAAAAAGAAGTCAGTACTTTTGCGGATAAGCTGGAAGTATTAGGACACATAGTGGACAAGGAGGGAATTCATGCCTCCCCCCAGAAAATATCGTCCATTGCAGGATGGGAGACAGCAAAAAACAAGAAGGAGCTACAACGATTCCTTGGAATAGTGAATTATGTGGTCCAGTTTCTCCCACCCCATGCTACATTAACGGCACTGCTAACCGACTTAACAGGAAACGCCGAATTCGTATGGACAACGACCCACCAAACTGCATTCGATATGGTCCGAAAGCAGATCATTGATCACCAAGTCATGCGACCAATAGATATACGAAACAAGGAACCAATTTGGTTGGTTATGGATGCCTCAGATTTAGGAGTTGGAGCATGGGTGGGACAGGAACCCACTTATGAGACGGCACGACCAGCCGCGTTATACAGCAGAAAGTTCACCAACGCTCAGATGAACTATGGGACCACCGATAAAGAGGCCTTAGGAATAGTGGGAGCGCTCAATCAGTTCTATAATGTACTAAGGGAAAATTCCTTTACAATAGTTACAGACCACCAACCCTTGACACACCTACGAATGGCAAAAAACCCAGGCAGAAAGCAAGTGAGATGGCTAAGTGCCTGGAGAAAATACGACGCGAAGATAGTCTGCGCACCGGGAAGCACGAACTATTTAGCTGATGCCCTTTCCCGGATATATGAAGGAGAATCAGACTTGGATGCACTCTATGTTCAAGATTACACAAAGGAATCGGATGGCATCTCGGATAACACGGTATACGAGCACGAATCAAACGCAATGGAGCCCACACATGGGTTCTCCCCTACTTTCCCTCCTTTCTCCTATACTGAATACCCCAACGAGGCCCCTGTACCCCGCGAAAGCCCCTACTCAATCACCGCAGGAAATGATTGGGGTGACCAGTGTACCCTGCAAAGTACGCCACCAGAAGAACTCCAACATAGCACCTGACACTACTCACACTGTTACGTGGATCATTGCCCATATCATCAAACCGAGATCAAATTCACAAACAACCAGCCTAGACGACAGGAAAGATCGACCCCTTACCCACTTAATGAAGGACCGAGCCCCCCAAGTACAGAAATTGACCCGTGCCCTCCGGAGTCACCCAAAATAAATGAGTGGGAATGGCAACAAACAACTGGCAGAAGACCAATTAGTGTGGGAGAGGGGCCGTCCACCCTTGCCCAGCCAACGCTCAGGTCCTATGCAATTCCGGCACTGCTAAACCCGGAAGCCCCGGCATTTCAAATGCCAGAGCCAGAGCCAATAGAGAACCTTGCGAGAGAGACTATAGCGGCATCCCGAATGCCAGGACCTGATAGCCCACCGCCGATTAGACCAGCGGAATGGCTAGAAAGCCTTACGAATAAGGGAATAGTCCGAGTAATGCCCCCGACAATGACAGAATACGGGTGCGGGCTATACGATGTCTTGGAAAACAACGAGGAGGAAGATCTGACTGAGACAACCAGAGGAAGTGAGATAGAAGACGAACACGACACCTTACAAACAGTCAATGAAATGATCGGAACGTTCCGAGCACACATGGTAGCAGCATACCGGAGAGAACCAATTTGGAAGAAGGTAAATGAGAATATGGACTCCACAGGAGATTTATCCTCTTACAAGATTGCAAACGGAATGCTATACGCAAAAACCAGATCCAGGGAAGACTGCCTGTATATCCCGAAAGGCCCCGCATATGGAAATACGATGCTAAGAGAATATGTCATTAGCGAAATTCACAACAAAGGCCACCACAGTGTTGAATGAAACTTATGGTACACAACGGAGTACCTATTTTGGTCTGAAATTCGGAAAGACTTTACAGCATATGTAACCCAGTGCCACACATGTCAGGTAAATAAGGAGCCTACAAAATTGCCGGAAGGAAAGGCTCTGACAATTACGCTACAGTCGGAAATCTTCGAATCAATAGCGATTGACTTTACGCGACCCTTCCACAATTCATGGGGATACAACACAATCCGAGTTGCGCTAGATAGGTTTTCAGGATTCACGTGGCTTATACCTGCAACGAAGCCAGTAACAGCAATAACAACCTGGGAACTCCTACGCAACAAAATATTTACACCCCATGGCTACCCAACATCTCTAGTAAGCGATGTGGACCCAAGATTTGAGTCACATGTGTGGAGACAACAGTGTCAATCGTTAGGCATTGAGCATATCAAGGCGGCACCAGGCCATCATGAAACGAATGGACAGGGTGAAAGGAAAATTCGAGAATTGAAGACTGCTCTTAGAAACCTAGTTAACTCCAGACAAAACAACTGGTTTGATGCCATACCGGAGACAGCGGCATACCCGAATGCAGGATGGTCAGAAACTCTCGGCATGTCACCATATAAAGCTATTTTTGGAAAGAATTACTCCCTACTTCATCTAGCGAACTTCCAGAACTCCGCAGTACTGGCTGCCAACGAATTATTAAACAGGCACCAAGCAATCCGGAACGCGGCATTCCAGGCAATCAAAATAGCACGATTTAGAAGCACGAGAACGGCAGCAAAACGACGCAGACACCATACACTGATAGGAAAGGGTAATCTATTACTGGTATACAGAAGTTTATTCGCAACAGAATCGGGACATAGCAAGAAATTGCAACCATGCTTGTGTGGACCATTCATGATAATCGAATACAATGAGCATACACAAAATTATATGGTAGAAGTGGATGGCAGAATGTACAGAAAGCGAGAAGCAACATGCCATGCATCCACTGTGAAAAGATACCACCCTAATGATGATGTCTCCTTCCCGGCCAGGAGCCACGCAAAACCACCCCCGATCATGGTTAACGAGAAACCGGAATGGGAAGTGGAAACCATATGAGACTACAGAAGACGATATGACAGCGACCAATTCCTAGTGAAATGGGTGGGGTACCCGGAAACAGAGAATAGCTGGAAATCCCGGGAAGGATTGGAAAATGCGATGGAAATGGTGAATAAATGGTGGGAAGACAACAGACCGGAGGACGAGCTACCCCCTACGATAAACCATGTGACGGTGGTGTGGAGCCCAACCCTACCAGAAATCCAACACCTGCGCCCAGACATGGACCAAGGAATACAGGACGGATTTTCGTCAGCCCACTTCGAGAGCGCTTTCGAAAGCAGCGCAGATGAAAATCACGTAATGGAAGAGGAAGCGGCATACCTAGCCCGGCTGGCTGAGGTGGAGTACTAGCAGTAGCGAAAGGAAAAAACACTCCATCCAACAGCCTTACCATGTCAAACTATGAGCATGTGCCGTAGAGACTGCGCCATCAGCTAATGGGACGATTAGTGAACCATGATATTATCCCTAGACAATACCTTACACACCGACTATTCACATACATCTGCAACAAATGCTTAGAAATAACAACAGAATCGACGGGACGAATGTGGGGAGAATCTGTGTCAGATGTTTTCCCCTTCGGTAACGGGTGCTACCTGAGTACAGAAAACTGTGATAGTTGCATGGAGACAGAAGAAACCGAAATTAAGCAGCACCCCTCTTCCCCTGAAGACCCAAGCGAGGCCACCACCTAAACAAGACCAACCCCTAAGCGAGGTCACCACCGAAACATAAATACCACCTACTATCCCTCTAACACACTGAAGAAAACAGACCAAAACTACCATACCTTCAAACCTTTACCCACTTACAAAAATTTACCCTTAAAGAAAAAGAAACAAAATGTCGACCTACGAAGAAGTCAGCTTAAAGGAACGAGACCTCATTTTGGGGTACCTGCTGTACCGAGAGATAATTCCAGAAAGCGCATACTGGAAAATATTCTACATCGATCACTGCGAGAATTGCAGACGAATCGGTGTCAAGAGGGAGGAATGGGAAGACCGGATAGTACAGAACTTTGTGGACCTGCCACACTACTGGGAGTCAGGTTGCTTTGTGCATGGAGCGCCATGCGGGGAGTGTTTGGAAAGATGGTTGGAAGGTGCGGAATGGATGTTGCAGGACGACATGAGATTGTTGCAGGATAGCAATGACGATGCGGATGGGTCCTAAGCGGACTTTCAGGAGAATAGCGGATTTACCTCCTATTAGGATTTATTAAGTTGTTTTATTTGATGAAATTGTTATTTTATTTTGGGAGTGTAACCGGTACAGGTACTAGGTTATTTTATGTTTGATTTCACAGTATCGTTTGATGCTTGTATTGTTTCGTGTGTTATCAGTTGATACATACATTTTTTTATATTTTGTTTCATAGTATCGTTTGATACTTGTATTGTTTCGTGTGTTATCGGTTGNAAGTATCAAACGATACCGTAAAACCAAACATAAAACAATGTATGTATCAACCGATAACACACGAAACAATACAAGTATCAAACGATACCGTAAAACCAAACACAAAACAACGTGTATATCAACCAATAGCACACGAAACAATACAAGTATCAAACGATACTGTGAAACCAAACATAAAACATAAAACACAAAACAACCTAGTACCTGTACCGGTTACAACTGCATATAAGAATCAACTAGATTTTGATAGTAATAGTTCCTGCTCTTGTAAGTTATTTAAAACTCTTTTCAATTGTGTCATGTACATAACTTATAAAGAACAAAATTGTATAATTAATACTAACTATACAAATTAAGCCGATAGGTAAGCTACAGTTAATTAATCTGATTATAGTATAGACTTATCTTAAATTGAAAATAATAATAATAAAGAGAATAGAGTTGAAGAGTATGAGATAAATAGAGTTGATATAAGAAAAAAGATTACTTTGTAGAATAAAATTACTACTAATATGTAGTATGATCATGAGATACATTAGGAAAAAATCAGGCTTGCGTCCTATATGTTATATGCATCTGATATACATGACATATAAGAGGTAAACTGTTAATTAGGTCATAAGAAAATAGCTACTAAAACTCAGGACACAGCTGTCCTTGGTGGCAGAACTCTGGTCACAGCTTTCCTTGGTGCTAGAACTCAAGATGCAATAGTACATTGTACTATAACTCAGGAGAGTACCAGAATACAACTAAGTATTACTCTAATATTCTAGATACAAGCAAGTACTACTACAATTTTCAGACCGTATTATTTAGAATAAACCTTGTAACCTGCACATATATTATGTAGATTCTATAATCTTCAAAATAAAGAATATATCTAGTCACATTCGTTCTATAATACAGAGTACAAAAAGAAAACCTCCTGCATCATCTTATGATCAGAACCTATTGCTACTATAAATACCACTTTTATAACAGGTTGTAACTCTACAGATATTGATATTAGGAAGACATTCTTTATACCATTGGATAGCTAGTGTCAAGCAAAACGAGAATGCTAAGTGTAGGCTACTGTGTACAAAGAATACTTGAGATATCTGGTATCAAAGTTAGCCTATCTCCAGTAAAGATCCACTTTTATAATAGGCTGTACCTCGATAGAGATTGGTGCTAGGAGGGCACTCTTTATACTGTTGGATAGCTGGCATTAAGTAGAACTAGGTCATCATATATTGATTGCTTCATATAAAGGATGCCCAAGATATCTAGTATCAAAGTTAGCCAATCTAGAGTAAATATTTACTTTCATAATAGGCTATAACTCTGTGGATATTGGTATTGGGGGAATGTTCTTTATACCATTAGATAGTTGGTGTCGAGTAGAACTAGGGCAATGAGTATGAGCTACTATGTGCAAGGGACATCTGAGATATCTAGCCTCAAGATTAGTCTATCATGAGCAAAAGTCTATAGCACAGTAGATAATGGTATTGGGGGGATGTTCTTTACAACATTGAAAAGCTGGCATCAAGTAGAATCAGGGAGCTGAGTATTGGCAACTGTATGGAAGGAATAGTCAAGATATCTAGTATCAAGATTAGCATATTACCAGAACCTTATCAGAGTGCCTATCTTTATAACAGCTAATACTATCAAGTCTATAGCTATTGATAATGAGTAGAATCAGGTTCTTAAGTATCAAGATAAATATAAATAGCTAATAACTTAGAATTAGATATAGAATAGGCATTGTAGTCAAGAAATACTCATAGTTATTAGTAAGTAGTAGGAAGGGTTAAGGATTGCATACCTGGTAAAGAAAAATGACCAAGTCTCTTGCTATCTGAATCGTCACAATAATTACTCGCCTTTGTATTGCAAAGTTCAGTCATTTTGTCCTCTCTGCTACTTTTGTTACTAAAATAGACTATTGCTCCTATTTTCCTTCCTAACATAGTTTAGCTTTATGATATTGTAGCTAATTTGTGGCTAATTTGTGGCTGAAATCATCTCTATAGGACTAGTATATAGCTTATACATAGTTGGAATAGGACTAAGATTATAGCTTGGTACTTGCATAACAGACTAGACTTAATATGAATATTACCCTCACTTAACTAATTGTGTAGATGTAATCTGAATGCTAAACAAGGAGGTCAGAAGATACAGGAGGGCTGGGGAGACAAATAAGTAAAGTGACTAGTATTAGGACATAGGAGATACAAGAGAGTATTGCCAGTAAGCTGAGAATGCAAGGGAGTATTGTCGGAAAGATGGCGATATACAGGATATGGGAAGGCATGGTAAGATAACCCAGAATGTATGGGTTGTAGCCGATATAAAGAAAAATAGACAAGTATTAGAAGGCCATGCTCAGGCATCAGATATAGCTTTATTTTTTACTGATGTATATTTGAAGAGAAAACATATCTATTAAAGTAGTCAATTATAAAGTCAGATATGATATTTGGTGTAAGTTAGAGGGAAAAAAGTTTTCTATTTTCTATTTTGTAACGTGTTCGGGCTAGGCCCTAGTCACGTATCGGTACGNATCCACATTGCCTCCAGTTTCATTGTCTGCACGTCTACCTCCCATTTCTCCAACCCTCTCTTTAATCCCCTTTCCATTTTCCTCATTCTCTCCTCCATCTCTTTCCTATTCCCACCTCCTATCACAAAGTCCACATCATCTACCACCGCCACCATTTTCATGCCCTCCACTTCTTCCTTCCTCACTTCTTTCATTACTCCTCCCAATATTATTATAAATAATATTGGGCTTAATGGCGACCCCTGCACTGTTCCTCCTTTCACTTTGATCCACTCTCTCCCCTTTCTCTTTCCCAGTTTCACTTTCACCTCTCTCTCTCTCAGAAATGAGCTCACCTACTTCTTCGAATATCTTTCTATGCCTAGTCCTTCCAGTCTCCCCTCCATCTTCTCTACCCCTACATTCTCGTACCCCCCTTTCACATCCATATACAACAATAACCCCTTCTTTCCTTCCTATTCCCACTGTCTATACAGTTCTCCCACCACATCCATACTGCTCCTTCCTCTTCTTGCCCCCAATTGTTCCTCCCCTATTCCTTCTTTCCCCCACTTTTCTAGTCTCCTTCCTACCATCCTTTCCAGCACCTTCCCCCATATGTCCAACAAATTTATCACCCTATAACTCTCTGGTTTTCCATAATCCTCCTTTCTTGGTTTTCTCATCACTACCCCTAATGCCCTTCTAAACTGTTTCAGCACGTATCCTATCTCCAAACTCTATTTCAACACCCCTGTTATCACCTTTCTTCCTTTCCCTTCCTCCCAAATTTCCTTCCATACTTTCCCCCCTATTTCGTCCTCTCCTGCCGCTTTTCTATTTCCCTGTTTCTTGAGACATTCTTCTACCTCCTCTTCCTCTAGTTCCACCCTTTCCCAGAAACCTTTCTGTTCCTGTTCTCTTTCCTCCCTCTTCCCCAAACCCTTATCATTTCTCTTCCCTTTTCCTCTTCTTCTTTCACCCATTTTCCTTCTTCCCCCTCGATTTCCAGTAAATTCTGTTCAAAGTCCCTGTCCCCTTTCACCCTTTTGAAACTATCATTCACCCCTATTTCTCTGAAAAACCTTTCCCAATGATCTCCTTTCATCACCTTTATCTTTCTTCCCAACTCTCTTTTTCCTCTCCTTACTTCCTCTTCCCTTTCTTTTCCCCCCTTTATTCTCTATTCCCTCAGTCTCCCCTTTCCTCTTCTGTATTCCTCTTCTATCTCTTCGTTCCACCATTTCTTATTTTTCCATTTCCACCTTCTCCTCTCTCTGCATTCTTCGATCTTTCCTTTAATCCATCCTTCCAACTCCTCAACCAATTTCTCCAATTCTTCCCTACTTCTCTGTTCCTTCAACCTCTCCTCCCATTCCTTCCATTTTTTCATTATCTTCAACACTGCCTTGAACCTTTCCCAATCTACCCTTCCTTTCCTTTCTTCTTCCTTCCCCACTCCCCATCCACATACCCTCACCTCTATCTCTATCGGCCTATGATCCAGCTCTATGATCTCCTCTATAACGTGTTTGGGCCAGGCCCTAGTCACGTGGCGGTACGATAGGAGCAGATGGCTTCTTGATCAACAAGAAGCCAGCGCTGCTTGCTAAAGGAGGCTCCGAATGGGTTGTAATAGGAGATCAAAGAAGTAACCGTTCAACCAAGTATATTAAGAATACTGTCAGTTGAAGTCTGCTGTTCCCATCGTGGAAATTAGCAGTCTTCAAATACAGCATATCGCTTATCTCCAGTATGAGCGATATTGCAAAACAAGGTGTGTATCAACCGATAGCACACGAAACAATTTAAGTATCAAACGATACCGTAAAACCAAACATAAAACAATGTATGTATCAACCGATAACACACGAAACAATACAAGTATCAAACGATACCGTAAAACCAAACACAAAACAACGTGTATATCAACCAATAGCACACGAAACAATACAAGTATCAAACGATACTGTGAAACCAAACATAAAACATAAAACACAAAACAACCTAGTACCTGTACCGGTTACAACTGCATATAAGAATCAACTAGATTTTGATAGTAATAGTTCCTGCTCTTGTAAGTTATTTAAAACTCTTTTCAATTGTGTCATGTACATAACTTATAAAGAACAAAATTGTATAATTAATACTAACTATACAAATTAAGCCGATAGGTAAGCTACAGTTAATTAATCTGATTATAGTATAGACTTATCTTAAATTGAAAATAATAATAATAAAGAGAATAGAGTTGAAGAGTATGAGATAAATAGAGTTGATATAAGAAAAAAGATTACTTTGTAGAATAAAATTACTACTAATATGTAGTATGATCATGAGATACATTAGGAAAAAATCAGGCTTGCGTCCTATATGTTATATGCATCTGATATACATGACATATAAGAGGTAAACTGTTAATTAGGTCATAAGAAAATAGCTACTAAAACTCAGGACACAGCTGTCCTTGGTGGCAGAACTCTGGTCACAGCTTTCCTTGGTGCTAGAACTCAAGATGCAATAGTACATTGTACTATAACTCAGGAGAGTACCAGAATACAACTAAGTATTACTCTAATATTCTAGATACAAGCAAGTACTACTACAATTTTCAGACCGTATTATTTAGAATAAACCTTGTAACCTGCACATATATTATGTAGATTCTATAATCTTCAAAATAAAGAATATATCTAGTCACATTCGTTCTATAATACAGAGTACAAAAAGAAAACCTCCTGCATCATCTTATGATCAGAACCTATTGCTACTATAAATACCACTTTTATAACAGGTTGTAACTCTACAGATATTGATATTAGGAAGACATTCTTTATACCATTGGATAGCTAGTGTCAAGCAAAACGAGAATGCTAAGTGTAGGCTACTGTGTACAAAGAATACTTGAGATATCTGGTATCAAAGTTAGCCTATCTCCAGTAAAGATCCACTTTTATAATAGGCTGTACCTCGATAGAGATTGGTGCTAGGAGGGCACTCTTTATACTGTTGGATAGCTGGCATTAAGTAGAACTAGGTCATCATATATTGATTGCTTCATATAAAGGATGCCCAAGATATCTAGTATCAAAGTTAGCCAATCTAGAGTAAATATTTACTTTCATAATAGGCTATAACTCTGTGGATATTGGTATTGGGGGAATGTTCTTTATACCATTAGATAGTTGGTGTCGAGTAGAACTAGGGCAATGAGTATGAGCTACTATGTGCAAGGGACATCTGAGATATCTAGCCTCAAGATTAGTCTATCATGAGCAAAAGTCTATAGCACAGTAGATAATGGTATTGGGGGGATGTTCTTTACAACATTGAAAAGCTGGCATCAAGTAGAATCAGGGAGCTGAGTATTGGCAACTGTATGGAAGGAATAGTCAAGATATCTAGTATCAAGATTAGCATATTACCAGAACCTTATCAGAGTGCCTATCTTTATAACAGCTAATACTATCAAGTCTATAGCTATTGATAATGAGTAGAATCAGGTTCTTAAGTATCAAGATAAATATAAATAGCTAATAACTTAGAATTAGATATAGAATAGGCATTGTAGTCAAGAAATACTCATAGTTATTAGTAAGTAGTAGGAAGGGTTAAGGATTGCATACCTGGTAAAGAAAAATGACCAAGTCTCTTGCTATCTGAATCGTCACAATAATTACTCGCCTTTGTATTGCAAAGTTCAGTCATTTTGTCCTCTCTGCTACTTTTGTTACTAAAATAGACTATTGCTCCTATTTTCCTTCCTAACATAGTTTAGCTTTATGATATTGTAGCTAATTTGTGGCTAATTTGTGGCTGAAATCATCTCTATAGGACTAGTATATAGCTTATACATAGTTGGAATAGGACTAAGATTATAGCTTGGTACTTGCATAACAGACTAGACTTAATATGAATATTACCCTCACTTAACTAATTGTGTAGATGTAATCTGAATGCTAAACAAGGAGGTCAGAAGATACAGGAGGGCTGGGGAGACAAATAAGTAAAGTGACTAGTATTAGGACATAGGAGATACAAGAGAGTATTGCCAGTAAGCTGAGAATGCAAGGGAGTATTGTCGGAAAGATGGCGATATACAGGATATGGGAAGGCATGGTAAGATAACCCAGAATGTATGGGTTGTAGCCGATATAAAGAAAAATAGACAAGTATTAGAAGGCCATGCTCAGGCATCAGATATAGCTTTATTTTTTACTGATGTATATTTGAAGAGAAAACATATCTATTAAAGTAGTCAATTATAAAGTCAGATATGATATTTGGTGTAAGTTAGAGGGAAAAAAGTTTTCTATTTTCTATTTTGTAACGTGTTCGGGCTAGGCCCTAGTCACGTATCGGTACGATAGGAGCAGATGGCTTCGTGGTCAATACGAAGCGAGCGCTGCTTGCTAAAGGAGGCTTCGAACGGGATGTAATAGGAGATCAAAGAAGTAACCGTTCAACCAAGTATATTTAAGAATACTATCTGTCGAAGTCTGCTGTTTCCATCGCGGGAATCAGCGGTCTTTAAATACAGCATATCGCTTATTTCCAGTATGAGCGATATTGCAAAACAATGTGTGTATCAACTGATAGCACACGAAACAATACAAGTATCAAACGATACTGTGAAACCAAACATAAAACAATGTGTGTATCAACCGATAGCACACGAAACAATACAAGTATCAAACGATACTGTGAAACCAAACATAAAACAATGTGTGTATCAACCGATAGCACACGAAACAATACAAGTATCAAACGATACTGTGAAACCAAACATAAAACAATGTGTGTATCAACCGATAGCACACGAAACAATACAAGTATCAAACGATACTGTGAAACCAAACATAAAACAATGTGTGTATCAACCGATAGCACACGAAACAATACAAGTATCAAACGATACTGTGAAACCAAACATAAAACAATGTGTGTATCAACCGATAGCACACGAAACAATACAAGTATCAAACGATACTGTGAAACCAAACATAAAACAATGTGTGTATCAACCGATAGCACACGAAACAATACAAGTATCAAACGATACTGTGAAACCAAACATAAAACAATGTGTGTATCAACCGATAGCACACGAAACAATACAAGTATCAAACGATACTGTGAAACCAAACATAAAACAATGTGTGTATCAACCGATAGCACACGAAACAATACAAGTATCAAACGATACTGTGAAACCAAACATAAAACAATGTGTGTATCAACCGATAGCACACGAAACAATACAAGTATCAAACGATACTGTGAAACCAAACATAAAACAATGTGTGTATCAACCGATAGCACACGAAACAATACAAGTATCAAACGATACTGTGAAACCAAACATAAAACAATGTGTGTATCAACCGATAGCACACGAAACAATACAAGTATCAAACGATACTGTGAAACCAAACATAAAACAATGTGTGTATCAACCGATAGCACACGAAACAATACAAGTATCAAACGATACTGTGAAACCAAACATAAAACAATGTGTGTATCAACCGATAGCACACGAAACAATACAAGTATCAAACGATACTGTGAAACCAAACATAAAACAATGTGTGTATCAACCGATAGCACACGAAACAATACAAGTATCAAACGATACTGTGAAACCAAACATAAAACAATGTGTGTATCAACCGATAGCACACGAAACAATACAAGTATCAAACGATACTGTGAAACCAAACATAAAACAATGTGTGTATCAACCGATAGCACACGAAACAATACAAGTATCAAACGATACTGTGAAACCAAACATAAAACAATGTGTGTATCAACCGATAGCACACGAAACAATACAAGTATCAAACGATACTGTGAAACCAAACATAAAACAATGTGTGTATCAACCGATAGCACACGAAACAATACAAGTATCAAACGATACTGTGAAACCAAACATAAAACAATGTGTGTATCAACCGATAGCACACGAAACAATACAAGTATCAAACGATACTGTGAAACCAAACATAAAACAATGTGTGTATCAACCGATAGCACACGAAACAATACAAGTATCAAACGATACTGTGAAACCAAACATAAAACAATGTGTGTATCAACCGATAGCACACGAAACAATACAAGTATCAAACGATACTGTGAAACCAAACATAAAACAATGTGTGTATCAACCGATAGCACACGAAACAATACAAGTATCAAACGATACTGTGAAACCAAACATAAAACAATGTGTGTATCAACCGATAGCACACGAAACAATACAAGTATCAAACGATACTGTGAAACCAAACATAAAACAATGTGTGTATCAACCGATAGCACACGAAACAATACAAGTATCAAACGATACTGTGAAACCAAACATAAAACAATGTGTGTATCAACCGATAGCACACGAAACAATACAAGTATCAAACGATACTGTGAAACCAAACATAAAACAATGTGTGTATCAACCGATAGCACACGAAACAATACAAGTATCAAACGATACTGTGAAACCAAACATAAAACAATGTGTGTATCAACCGATAGCACACGAAACAATACAAGTATCAAACGATACTGTGAAACCAAACATAAAACAATGTGTGTATCAACCGATAGCACACGAAACAATACAAGTATCAAACGATACTGTGAAACCAAACATAAAACAATGTGTGTATCAACCGATAGCACACGAAACAATACAAGTATCAAACGATACTGTGAAACCAAACATAAAACAATGTGTGTATCAACCGATAGCACACGAAACAATACAAGTATCAAACGATACTGTGAAACCAAACATAAAACAATGTGTGTATCAACCGATAGCACACGAAACAATACAAGTATCAAACGATACTGTGAAACCAAACATAAAACAATGTGTGTATCAACCGATAGCACACGAAACAATACAAGTATCAAACGATACTGTGAAACCAAACATAAAACAATGTGTGTATCAACCGATAGCACACGAAACAATACAAGTATCAAACGATACTGTGAAACCAAACATAAAACAATGTGTGTATCAACCGATAGCACACGAAACAATACAAGTATCAAACGATACTGTGAAACCAAACATAAAACAATGTGTGTATCAACCGATAGCACACGAAACAATACAAGTATCAAACGATACTGTGAAACCAAACATAAAACAATGTGTGTATCAACCGATAGCACACGAAACAATACAAGTATCAAACGATACTGTGAAACCAAACATAAAACAATGTGTGTATCAACCGATAGCACACGAAACAATACAAGTATCAAACGATACTGTGAAACCAAACATAAAACAATGTGTGTATCAACCGATAGCACACGAAACAATACAAGTATCAAACGATACTGTGAAACCAAACATAAAACCCTAGTAACCCGTACCGGTTACATATTTATAAACAAATAAAAAATTAAAGAAAACTCCTAATACATGTATATTATAAATATATAAGTTTAGTTCAAATGTCTAGCTGTTCTCTCAGTTATATATCATGAATCAAGCCAGTTAAAGGCCCCAGAAATACATATAGCTTACTTCAATTCTAAAGCAAAGATACCATCTTAACTATATCATCTATTGAATATCTTGTACTATAATTCTATTCAAGGATTTAAACTGCACACTTTTGCTTCAATGGAATATGGTAGGTATATAGGTATCTGACTTCTTGATTGGCTTCTACTAAGATTACTATTAAGAAGCCTAGAGACAAGTAGCTAGAATAGAGCTACTTGCAACTTTCTAGACTATAGGATTCAGCACATTGGTGTCTTAGAGTTGTGTTTGATGGGATTGCACTTTGAGTCTGATTAAGTGACAGAGATAGTAATCCTGAATGGAGTTCTGAGGTTAGTTCTACAGCATCCAAAATATTCAGAAATGTAGGATCAATTATTTCAAACTCAATATCCACAGACTCAGAGCTGGGATTCATTAACTCTTAAAAGAAACTCTTGTTTGCTGCCTCTTCTACTTTAGCTTAAAATGGTTGGGTTCTAGTATATACAAATCTACCTGTTGTATATATATCAAGGAAGAGATCTACAAACTTGTCATAAAGAGAATACCCCTTATATCTGTACTTGGCTGCATCCTTATAAGACTAATTACAATATATTATGATTAGTTTCTAAGCATAAATTTATTTAGATTCAGAAACCATAAATTAGAGAAAACCTAATAATCTAAAACTTAACTGTATATATGCCTTCCACACCTCCCCTAAAGCTATAGGAATTCCCTTGATGGTATTCTACCCAAACCCAGAGCATTGTCTAATCATATAAATAATCTCAAATTCTCTTTTCAATCATGTCTTTATTAGATATTATAAATTGTTAACAGCTAAGATCTTAATATCTATATACATAATAAGCTTACTATAATCCCTTTACTCCTAGCTTGGACAATTTTAATTGGCTTTACAAGAGTATTCTTATAAGCCATATTCAATTATGCTATCTTAGTAGTCCATGCTAACTTTTTAGAACTATTCTCACTCCTGTCACTATTCTCAACCTGTTTTAAAAGTGCTTCCAGGAGAAATCATTCTGTATCTTCAACCTACAAACTATTTCCCACAATTGCTAAGACTATTTGTATTGTGAGTATAGGCTTTGTATTCTATTTCTAAGGAGGGTAGTGCAATATCTTATTGAGGTTGGCGATATAAGACTTTTTTATTTTACAAGGAAAATTTTTAACTCTACTTGTACAGCAATTATTATATTGTCTTAATGTATATATTTATTTTGTATTTATCCAAACAAATACCTATATTTCTAAAATATGCTATAAATTTACTTTAGAATATATACTATGTACAACCCTTATCGTGATAAATCTATATTGCAACCTGCCAAATAGGGCCTTATATATATGTCAATTAAAGATTAGAATATACACTTCTTAAACTTCGCTCTCCAGTACTCAAGCCCTCGTCTATAAGACCCCATCCAGTTTGATTATTTAATCTAACCACTGCTGTGTAGGATTTTATAAGATTGTTGTATTTGTAGTCTACTTTGACTACAGGCTTTGTAGGAATTCATGCAGTAATCTTAGTGATAATTCTCTACTTTGAAATACCAGATCTCCATTTCATTTTCTATAGGTTCTCTGACTCTTCAAGCCATTGAATAAGTTGCTCATTTTAGTCTTTCATTCAAATAGAGTACTTACTATAATTTCACAACATTGTCACTATTCCTTTCCTATTTCTACTTTCTTGATTGCATAGAAGCTCAAAGGATCTAATGGTTCTTTCCATTTCACTATAATGTCCGATAAAAAAAAAAAAAAAAAAAATTTCCCATTGTACACTAAATATTACACCCATTACCTCACTATTTTCTGAGAATCTCAAATCTGTCACCTCATATATGCTAATATAATCAGCTACACTCGATTTGTACACTAATGCAAACTAATGCACTACATATCTACCATTTTACTATTTTTTTATGTTTTTAACTTTGAAAACCCCTACAGGTCAGGTATCTATAGTATCATACTGTACGTACCGGTAGCTTTGGTGGCTGCATGGGGGTATGTACTATACGGTATGATATTTTTATCGGGGGGTTGGCGGGTTTGTTTAGAATTTACGGTAGGGTATGATACTTGCTGTGCTGGTACTGTCGCTCGATAGCACGTGCAGTGAGAGGTGCAAGTACTGTTGTATGATAGCTCATTATAAGCTCCTACGGAACGGCGGTGGCGAAGGGCAACTTGTTGTTTTTTTTTGTTCCTCCGGTGTGGATTGGGTAATTACTCGTGCATCGCTGTCTAGAGCTATATCTATACTCGAGTATAGGTTACCTATTCTGTGGGAGATGTAAGATTTACTCCCGGTTGCTAGAAAAATTCAAGTTACCCACAACCCCCTCTCCCCGCTTTCTACAGAGTGGTGATATTATAGGAAGATATTACAATAGAAAAGGCAACAATGGAAAGGAGAAAAAAACAAAAGTGCGCCAGAAGGGAATCGAACCCCTGCCGATTGCTTGGAAGGCAATAATCCTACCACTGGACCACTAGCGCTATATTACATAATGCTACTTCAGGGTTTAGAAATTCTCTAACTTGTTCACTCCAATCCATTTTACATCCGTCACTCACAACCGCCAAGCCACGAACCTCACCTCTTCCTCCCAACCACCACCACCACCACCACCATCACCATCACCTCCCACTTCATCAACCGAAAAAAAAACTCCCCCGGAAAAATGTCAGACCCCCAAGAGACCTCCGACCCCTCCACCTTCCTCAGCGAGATAATTGGCGCCCCCATAACCGTAAAGCTGAACTCTGGCGTCGAGTACAAAGGTGCTAATCCATCCATCCATCCATACCCGGATATCCGTTGTGAAGCAGCTAACGTTTCCCGTTGTCGGCGGCTTGATAGGTGAATTGTCGTCGGTGGACGGTTACATGAATATTGCGCTGGAGAAGACGGTGGAGTACGTTGGGGGGCAAGTGAGNNTTGGACTGAATGAGGGGCTGATGTGGGGGGGGAGGGGGTGAATAGTATTGTATATCTCTCAGGATGCAACATGATGGGTGAATGCGGCGGGGGGAATGGGGTAGGTTAAAATTTTAGGGCTGCGACACATTTGCAATACCAACACGGCGCGAATAATAATGACCTTACTACTGCTACGTTCCGATTCTCTAAACTAAATAATCACCCCCGGTAAACGCATTTCCCATATGATAAGTAAAGAAAGAAATGCGAAGCCGTGTACAATAGAAAGAGAACAACACCCGAGAGAAGTGAAGAGAAAACCCACACGCATTTCCAGTTTTTTCGTTCCGAGATTCCATCCAGGGAAACGGGAATAACTGAATGGAGGGGGAACCACTGTACCGGATACAAAACTAATAATAGGAAAATCACACTACACGCTTCAGAAAGAAAGAAAGAAAATCTGATGATGATGCAAGCAGATCACTTCTTCTTCCCAAACCTCAGAATGCCCATGAGTTTGTTCTCCTTTGAAGCACGATCACCTCCTCCGGAGCTCTTTCCTTTCCCCTTACTAGAGCCTCCTCCTCCAGAGTTATCATCGGAACCTGGCTCGTTTTCTAGTCCTTCAGGCTCCTTGGGTGTCGGAAGAGCTTTTGAGCTTTTGATAAACTCGTCTTTAAGGGCTAGTTCGTGTTTGGCTTTTGCTGAGACGTCAGGCCCCCAGACTAGATGCACGGTGGCACCGGTTCGCAACTTGAGGTCAGTGGTAAGTCGTTTTGGTGCCTGAGGGAGAGTTTCTCTGGGAGGAATCCCTGGAGTGAATGTTAGAAATTGATCGAGGAGAGGTGTCACCGTTGCGGCTTACTTAGAAGGAAAGGCTCGTTGGGGTGGCGGAGGGTGCCTCTGACGGCATCGTAGAGATCCTGAGCTGCAGATTGGAAAGATGATTAGTCTACCAAATGATGAACATTGAATAACTGGGCTTTGCACGTACAAGTATGAGTTTTAAGAAAGTTCTGTTCGGAGGCATATCCGTCCGGGAAACGGACTTTGATAACGACCTAAAGAGAGCATTTATGAGCAACTCCAGCCTCTCACCCAAGCCTCGTACATACCCTCTCGACTTTCTCCGCCTCCGCGAGCATAGCGGCTTTCCTCTCTTGGATCTCTCTATCAGAAGGCAAGCGTTTTCCAATAGTCTCCTTCTTGATGTTTGCTTGGATACGCTTGGCTTCGGTGATTCCAACCTCGTATGCTTTGTCCGGAATATCGACTGCAGGGGCATCAGTACCTTATCTCTCGGTTACAAAAATGGACACCAATAATCCTTACTCTGAGTTGCTGCAAGTGTATTAGACTGCGAGGGCCTAAAAACCGAGACAACCGGTTTATTAGCATCCGGAGATTCGGAAGGGTCACCCTTAGTCTCAAGCATATCGACCGATCCCTCCATTGGTTTATCAACCTCCATCGCGTTATTCTTGCCCGTATCCTCCTGCTTAGCCGAATCCGCCGGAGCATCGAACATCATCAAATCTCCCTCCGCCTTCCTTTTCTCCCCCTCCGCACCCTTCGAAGACTCCCCGCCATCCTGCACTCCCACCTCAGCAGCCTTCTCCTTCGGAGTCGAAAACCCAGCAATCTCATCCAAGGCAACCTCAAAAGGAATATCCGTCTCTTTATACCTAAGTGTAACCAATTGCCTCCCACTCCTGATCCCGAAATCACTCAAGGTCTGCTGTAGTTCACGAAATCCGGAGACCTCCCTGTTCATGACTCGCGCTACGGGCATGACATAGTGCAGACGCCCACTCCCGGAAGTTCCGGAGGGGGCTGCACGCTCGGTGATGTTGATGGTGGAGTTGTTTGTGAGGGAGCCTTTAGCTTCCAGCTTCCGCATGATCTCCCATATTGTGCTCGAGGCGGTGAACGTGTCTGTGAATTCCTGGATCGGCTTGCCGTCGGCCTCCTGCGCTCTGAGGACTATCGTTATCGGGGCGCCGCGGTTCTTGGCAGGGACTAGGTCGAGTTTTGCTCCGGGGCTAAGGTTTGTCAAGCGGATTTGGAGCGAGAGGTCGAGAGTTGTGTTCCCTTTTCTGTAACGGTTAGAATGGATTCAGTTAGTTGAATTGCCTCCCCCATACCCTATATATGTGCATATCTGTGTGTGTGTGTGTGCGTGTGTGTGTAGGTCTGCGAGTATGTGCGAGTGATAGGGCCGTACTTGAGAGCAAAGTTCTGGGGATCAACTCCCAACTTTGCGCAAGCTTCTATGTGGATTTCACTCAGAGATCTGGTCGGAGGAGCTTTGACACTTGCTCTCCGGCCGCCGTAGATGACGACTACGGATGCGGAAGACATTCTCGATGCCGGTTATAAGGTGTTTCCGGGGGTGGCTTGTGGGTGACTGTGGTCGAGGAAAGAGAGGTCAAGGGGGAAGGGAGGGGTGTCGAAGCTCGTTCGTGATGAGCACTCAGCGGTGCTATCATACCACGAAATATTGTTCCCGTAGGTTATGGTTACATAGCCACGGTGGGGTTTATAAGCTTTAGTCTTGGCGTCTCACCAGGGTCAGCCATCAAGAGAGCCTGGAAACCACTGGAAGATGCGTCGTTGGAAATATCATACCTGTATCATACTGCTACGGATATCTGCTGTACGGTAGCTTGCTTGCTAAGCCCTAACTAGCAATTTTAACGGAAGAAACTGGTGCCTTAAGTTCTATAGAATATCATACTGATTGCGGTATGATACCATAAGTTAATACGGGCACTGTACTCTCATAATTGGCATCCATTGTCCCGCCCTACTGCCACCGGTAGCTCCATAGGCTCACAGAGGCCGACATAAACACCCCCTCTTCGAGCTCTCGAACCGACGATCTATCGTAAAAAATACCAAACCATACTCCCACTTTTCTCTTGCCATCTGGATTGTCTATTTTAATCCCAAAAACATGTTCTATAGACCCAGCGAGTTCGCTGGATCAAAGCGTACTGTCCTGTTTTCATTCCGCCAACGAGGTCAGAATGGTAGGCTTGGACTGAATGAGGATAGATCCGTTCCCGTTAATCTGGAATTGCCAGTATTTAACCCTACGGAAACCTTTATTAAACCAAGACTTCCAGATGTGTTTATTTGATTTCTCCATGCTTGTACCGGGATCTCTCCCCATCTCCAAACCCAACGCTGAAGGTCCGAAAGCTACCAATAAATTATATGCTCGCGGTTCCGGGTGATAAAAGCATATTCCAATCGCCCTGTGAACTCGGCCTGGTGGAGGTAGTTTTCAAGATATCGTAAAGGAGGAAACACAATCATTTCCCACAGATTTCCGACCACCACAGACTACCCATAGGTGCCGCCCCGGTTTAGTTGCTGATATTACATCACATACACTATACTGACATATGCACCAAACTTCCAACATGCGATGGCATACAAAAAGCTATATAGACGGGCAAGGGTATTTATTCGCAGCTATCCACAGTTCTAGAAATTGAGGAGACGACGTGATGATTTATGAGTATAAATACAGGCACACCCAAATCCCATTGTGGCTCTCGCTGAAGTCCTCTCCATACTTTGTTTTTATTTTTCTTAAATATTAGTCTTGTCTCCCTATCCGTCCGTGAGAATAAATTGTTAGCTACCGAACCATCGCCGAAAATAAATCAAGATGGGAGCGGTGATGGGTGGGGGATGAGAATACCCTTGAGGAGCCTCTTGACGACCTTATCCTTGGTCACAAGGTAAACATGTGCGCCCCAACCTATGCATCCGATCAGCAACTATGCAAAACCATCCCCAGGACGTGCGAGAAACCCACCGGACAAGGCATCACGGTCGACAGAGTTAAGGAGTGCCTGAGAGATAGTTTCGAACAAGTCTTCCGGCTCCTATAAAACGCCAGCATATCAGTGAGTAGCTCTCCTGCTTCATCCATCCTTCATGATCAAGCATATCATACCAAATCAGGCTCCCATAATCCTTCACAAGTACCAAAGAGCTGGTCAGATGCCGTTCCCGACACGATAAAGTCCTCAGCAAAGTTGATGCACCCAATCGAGTCAAATCCGCAGATAAACGGCTTGCCGCTATGTTGGTTAATCCCAGCGATGACAGGCGAAACAAAGTACGGTCCGAATCGTTTTTCATATAGAGAGGATGAGACTAGATTCGCCATGGTCTGAGGCTCGATGTCACGCTCCTCTCGTAGGCGATACATGTTCACCTTATAGCGGAAGAGCTCGGCGCTACATGCTCCATCCATTCATCAGCAAAACTTGTCCGGGGATGGGGCGGATGAGGGGGTTGATATCCGGAAAACGAAACAGACCAACGGTGAGAGGGGGACAAACACAGATGTAACGTCCGTCGCCAAACCCGTCAGACCTAGATAGACATCGCCGTAGTTGAAGATCTTGGGGAAATCATTGGATACGGTAAGGGCCTGCATTCCCAACCTCAGATCGCAAGCAATAGCAACACAATCCTTTCCAACCCTGATTCCATCAACCTTTATCAGTAGCTAAGCTTCGCAAGGTGGGGAATGAAGGATTCCGCACATCGCCACGACCGCACCGCCGTTTATGCTGAACGGATTGCTCTATCGGCATAGTCAGCATGGGCCTGGTGGGGGGGTAGGTGCTTTATGGGGGGTAGCAGGAAGGATGTCGATACCATTATGATGAGTCTTCGTAAAGGAATGAATTTCTAAAAAAAAAAAAAAAAACCTCAAGGGGATGGACAGATGGATGGATGGACGATGGGAGCTGCGGGGGGGGTTGATGGGTAGCTATGACACGGTAGTGGGGAATAAACCACGAGCACCATCGCAGGGTGTCGCTGGTTGTCCGCCCATGCTATGCCAAGACCTATCATACTACCTGTATTCAACACCGCAGGGATGACTAACGCACCTAGAACCTACAGCCCACACATTCCAGCTGCAGATTCAGGGGAAGACTATTGCCTAGAAATATCATATCACACTTGATCAAAATCTTACTCAAATGGTTGGTGACACTTGTCTGAGATATCGCTAGCTGTCCCGGGAATGTCTTCCGGCCAGGAAAGACAGGGCTGTAACACAACGTTAGTTCACGTATTCTCACTCACCAGCGGGATTGGGAAAACCCCGATCCCAAGTTTAACACTCGCCGGGCCCAATCCTTCCGGTAGAGGGGAGGTGCGTAGCTCTCCGCTTGCTTTGGCATGATTATTATTATTATTATTATTATTATTATTACTATTTTTGATCGGCAGAGACCAATGAACCAATTTGAAATTTAGAACTGTAATGGATTCGATACACGCACGCGAGCCCTCTGTAGCAAAGAGAGTCACAGGCTTCAGTTCTATCACTTCTGGCATGATACTTACTAACTCTCGCTATACCGGTATTTATTGTATTGGCGTGATTCCATTCTTGAATTTCTGTAGTTAGTATTCCAACACTTACTATGATAGATAGATACCAAATCCCCCCCACTACCTCGCTAAAAATAGAATTGTCCCCTTCCAGAGACCACTTTGCGCAAGCCTAAAGCTTTCCAAACAGGATAAACAAAACACCAATCCCATAATATCATATGTCGAATAGATGAACAAGCAGGCACACACAAAACAAACTCCATCCAGGGGCATTCAATCATACCCACGTAACCCATGAATGTGTCCCAACACCGGTGATATATATAAACAAAAAATAATCAGGAACTTTTACTGAACAGGGAAGATCAGCTGCTAAAGGAAAAAAACAACACTCGGACCCCTCAATGCATCGTAGAAATGATTTGCTCACCCCGCTTACGCCATAAATGAAAACTTGTAAACTAATGAATAATTATGATACGGTAATGGTATACGTAATCAACAATACGAAAGAGTGCCAAAAAGGATCGATGGAAGATAGTGGAGTGGAAGAAAGAGCAAGTACACAAGTATGGTATGTTGCCTTTCAGTTGACGTAGACATCAACCGTGAACATATCTTCGAGCTCAGTGTCACGAATTTCATCATCTGGGTCTAGGCGGTCGCCATCGAAGTCGAGGATTATCGTCTTAGAAGGATCGATGGCCCTAGCAGCCCTGAACGAGTCTATGAGCTCTGATATTTTGGTGCTCTAGTAGATATATGTAAGCCTGCGGTGTCCCCAGTACTACGAGGGAGGGAATTTCTGCTTACCGGCCTAACTTTGGTGGGGAAATTCCCATATCCTTTACTCTTAAGGACAATTCCGATAGACTCCTCCACTTTCTCCTCTGGCTCCTCCTCAAAACCATTATATTGGGCCTCACGGCTTCTCTCCTTCTCAGCGAAAATCTCCGGCGTCATCGCTTCAAAGTGGAGGTGTTTGTCCTTTACCCCTTCGGTATCTTCTTCAAAGTTCCCCTCTTCATCAGGGCTGATGCCCATGCCGTTGCAAGTATTAACATCAAATATCTTGTTACCCTTCCAAGTAAGAAAAACATCGCTGGTCATATCCTCGTTAAAACCTTGACGTTGACACCACGCCAATCTAACTTCCTTTAAGGTTTGTCCTACTCGGCGCCTGCATATCAACGGATTGGTTTTCGGAATGTCAGATGTAACAAGTATGGAGACACACGGCCCAAGGGAAGCACCCTGCGACTCAACTGACGGGGACTGGGTAGCGCGCATGCGTGCGGCTCTCTCCCTTGCCTTCCTCTCTATCGCAGCCAAGGCGGGATTCTGCTCTTGGGGTTCATCGTCATCATCATTGTCGATTGCTGTGGCCGGTGCGCTGCTGGTGACTATAACCTCCGGTTCGCTATCCGAAAGTGAAATTACTGGTGACTGAAAGTTGGGCTTAGGGATAGGACGAGGCAAGTAGGGTTCGGAATAGAGGAATGGGGGCGGTGTGAGTTCAATCCCGCGATCCCTTTTTTGCTGCACGGACGGAAAAGCCTCGCTGTCGGAATCGTCGAGAATTATTTTCGCATTTTTGTGGCTGGAAGATAAGACATTAGCAGATCGCAGAAGACCATCGGGAGAGTACATGTTTGGCTACCGGCCATGCAGGGATACACTCTGTTTGTTTGTAGATTCCCCAAACCTAATATCATCCTCCGAAAGCTCCTCGCTACTTTTCCTCTTCTTGCCCTTGGGGGAACCTTTGTTGATAGTCAAAGATGGGGAGCGGGATTCCCCAGCCTTCTCTTGTTCTCTCCTAGCTAGATCGCGTTGACGTATTTCCGCTGCGCTGACGAAGGAATCTTTGGAGCGGCTGAAGAAGCTGATATCGTCCGTCGGCCCAGCTGTCTTGACTTCCCCATTTGGTGTCTTTTTGTCAAAAGTCCGCCTCTTAAACATCATCTTAGGTCTCGGCTTCCTTTTTTCCGGCGTAGAGGGTTCCATGACGAACGTTTTACTGAGCAAGCCGATCCCGGTGGTGGTGTTGAAGTAAAAAGAAAAGAAACGTACTATACGCGCGAAGATAATCGCCGCGTGGGAGTTAAACTTCAAGGGTGGGCTGGCGGTTGAGTAGGGGGATGGTGCTAGGATCAGAAAGCTTCAAGGCGAGATCCAAAGAGCCGCACAAGGGATTGGGGGAGGGGGGGTTGCCAAGTTCCATAATGCTACTGAATTCCAGTAGGCACGGACCGCTTCCTGAGTTGGCAGCCTGCAGCTCCACGGTGGGCTACGAGGCCAGTGCTGAAGTGCTCGCTCCCGCGTGCATCAAAAAGCTTCTTACCGGGGAAACCGTTAAGTCACGGTATAGTAGCCGTTACTTCACTCGAGTAGGTTTATGAGGTTCATACCGGTCCTGTTCAGGCTCAGAGCTACTATTCAGTTAGAAGTAAGCCCGGAATGACAGCTGCCCCATCTCAAATTTTGGAGGAATACCGAGCTATCGTACAGTGGTGGGGTGAGCAGAAGTGAGGAGTGAGGAGGAGTGGAGTTTAACTGGGGCCCGGGTGGAGCGTAACCGGCCAAATTTTGGTGAGTGCGACTATGGAAACCGCTAAGCCTCGGTGGGTTTTTTTCTTATTTTTTGAAGGGGAAAAGGTATCATACCGTGGGCGAACGCAAGAAAAGAAAACTCGAAAACCGCAGAAGCCCATGGATTTCCCCTCTCTCGTTGGCCGGGTGACCCAGGAGTCAATGGGAACAAGTTTGCCTCACTTACCCTGGACACCCAATACTACAAACGTTGTTTATTCCTATAAGCAAACTCTCGCATTGAGTTGGTCAACTGTTGAAGGATAACCTTTTCATTGCTCTATTCTTTCCCACCGGGCGACATACCCGCACTTCAAGGCAATTCAATCTACCGGTACTCTATCCTAACGTATACGTTAAATATTGGCTGTCGGGAATCAATGCCGGCATAGACTGTAGGGTGTGGAAGTGGTAAGGTAACGGTTGTATCATACAGGCGCTCTCTATTACGGGTGCTCTCTTTGTTCTGGGGCAGTGGGCGATGGCTAATAATCTACCGTGTTTATAATTCCAACCGGGAGAACATCATGTAAAAACCCACGATTCCTAAAGTCACCGGACGTGCTGCTTGTACTCGAGCACAGTACGGTGCTGCTTGTAGGGGGCTCTTGACACCCACAGATATGTACCGTGCTTGGAAATACGTTCCACCCATATTCTCAGCTCTCTGGTCCAAGGCCCGGCAGGAAGTTATGGAAGGTCATGGAACAGTTATTGAGGTTAATCAGCCAAACACATCCCCGGTCTATTCCTGCCAAACTGCTATACCCTTGCATGTCCGAAGTATACAAGTAAATCGTGGTATTGCTATTTTATCACTTACTCCTTATATGGTCTCGTAACTCACTCCACCCGCTCTGCACTGGTGCATTCGGGACATTGATATTGGTAATATCATAGTGCGCGTGGTCAACAACTTAGAAGTGAACACTGGTGTCACCTGACCCGGCAGGCCACGGGGAGGCAACTCCCAGACCCAACAATACAACGCCACCATACTGTGGCAGAAGCTGTTTCACCGCACTTCCCTTGATGCAAGCCAACAGCAGCATACTCTCACATTCCATCCATTACAGTTTCCCGAGCTCCTTTGATTATGTTTTCCCTCACTCTCATATCGTGTCCCGACCATCTCTACTCCCGTTCGCGCTTCCTCGGCCGGCGGATACCTGGCAACCCATCTGTCTCCCAAGGCAATACTGTCACAGAGCGCCAAGCGTGGCACAGTGCTGTACCCGGCTCAGACGGCAGTGTGGAACCGGGCGGCCCCAATTGAAGGGTTCCACTCTACAGTATATCATACGACAAAGGAAAATTATGGAGCACGGAACAAACCCGATTCCGGAAACGGGGCTCTACTGTCATGGCGGGCGGGGAATCCTGGCTGGTACTTGTACAGTAGCGAACGCTAGAAGCTCCTGGGGCACCCAATGTCCCCCCACGCACGGTCTACCGTACTTGATCGAGCAGCAGGGCAGTTGGGGCCGCCCTCGGGCCAGTCAGCACCTGGCCCACCGAGGGAGGCGTACCGAAGACATTTATCCCCCGACAATCCCCATTCGCGCATCTACTCGAGTACTGTAGAGACCCCCCCTTTCTAGTAGTAAAGCTTTTCCATCCAAAGCTTTTACCCGTTCTGTGATAGTTCCGTAGTATAACTCAACTTTCTTGAATATGTCAGCACTCGAGCAGTCAGGAAAGGCCTAGAGAGTGCGTGATAGCGCGATACATTGTCGATCTATCAAATGACGCAAAAGCTACCGGCACTCCCGCGTCCAGAACACCTGCTCCCAGCGCTTCCTAGGAAGACTAATTACCGTATGATACCGGTACTCGAGTACTGAATCCCCGGATTGTAACCAAGCGGTGGCAGGTGCCGCTCCACCTCCACTCACTCGGCTCTACAGTCCCTGTATCACCGGTAATTTACCGAGAACCAGGCACCCGTGGAGTTCCCTTAGAGGTTCCGAAAGAGAGGCTGGAGTATGGTGGAGGCAAAGCTATTGGTGAGAGTTGCATTGTCTATTCGCTGACTTACTGCGTTTTTTTGTCATACCGCACCAATACTTGATCTTTTTTTTTTTTTTTTCCNCTTTTTTCTTTCCCCTTCGTCTGCTACTCGTACGTTCCGGCACGTGGACTACTGTGTGGTGAACCCCAAATTTGATTATTCATATCATATTATTTATCTCTTTTCTCGGTGGCGGTTCCCGGGGAGTGGGCCCTTTTGGTTTGTCGGAACTTTGTCCAGACTCTTTGATGTCAGGGGAAAAGGGGGTTTCTCTTGGCGCGGAGGAGTCAAGAGCCGCTATGATACTCCCATTATTTGCGTGGGGCTCCTGGGTTGCAGCTTTTTACCGGGAAAAGACCACCTTTCAACTTTGCATCTGCTAGAGTAATCACCATTCGAATTGTTCGCTCACTACGGTAAGGAGTTCCCCCGCCGCCCTTTTATTTTGTTCTTTTATTCTTTCTTTCTCTCACTTGTGTTTTCTTCTTTAATCGTTGCACCTATTGCCCCTTATCCTCTCTTCGGACAGAGTCCCGTCAACATCGTGAAACTTACCTCCAGCTCGGTGAATACAAACACTGAAACTGCAAGACAACGACTTAATTATCAGCTTGCGATAATGGATCGCGCATATGCTCGGACGACTGAAGATATTTTAAAGTTCTTCAATGTCGATGAGCGCACTGGCCTTGATGACCACCGAGTGAGAACTGCAATTTTGAGATATGGGAGAAACGGTAAGACAGCTTCGTGTGTGGGCTAGCGAGTTTGAGCTTTGGCTAACCTTCCTTACCTTGCGGATCAGCACTCCCCGAAGAGCCTCCGACTCCAATATGGCAGCTCGTCTTGGAGCAATTCAAGGATCAGCTGGTGATAATATTGTTGGCGTCTGCGGCTGTGTCATTTGTGTTGGCTTTTCTGGAGGAGGGTGCTGGGCTGACGGCTTTTGTTGACCCTGCCGTCGTGAGTGATCCTTCTTACATGTTATCGGCTTGCATTTTGGGCAAAGGTGCTGATGTTGGCGAAGATTCTCACCATCTTGATTCTCAACGCGGTTGTGGGTGTTTCCCAAGAAAGCAGTGCCGAAAAGGCAATTGCTGCCCTTCAGGAATATTCCGCCAACGAAGCAAAAGTTGTTCGCAGTGGTCATGTTTACCGGATTCGCGCTGAAGAGCTCGTCCCCGGCGATATCGTCGACGTAGCGGTCGGTGATCGGATACCCGCCGACTGTCGTGTAATTACCATCATGAGCAACACTTTTCGTGTCGACCAGGCCATCCTCACTGGCGAGAGTGAAAGTGTCAGCAAGGATACCCGCCCCATCAAGGACGCTATGGCTGTCAAGCAGGATCAGATCAATATGCTCTTCTCCGGGACAGCGGTTACGGTTGGCCATGCCAGGGCTGTTGTGGTTCTTACCGGTAACTCTACCGCTATCGGTGATATACACACTAGCATCACTTCGCAAATCTCAGAACCTACGCCATTGAAGCAGAAGCTGAACGACTTTGGGGATGTTTTGGCAAAGGTTATCTCGGTAATTTGTGTAATTGTCTGGCTTATTAACATCGGAAACTTTGGCGATGAATCCCATGGTGGCTGGCTGAAAGGTGCTATCTACTACTTGAAGGTAATGGTCATCGGATCTCTGAGTTTACGGGGGGAAAGGCTAACAAACTTTGATAGATCGCCGTTTCATTGGGAGTGGCTGCCATTCCGGAAGGTCTCGCCGTGGTCATCACAACTTGTCTCGCCCTTGGGACTCGCAAGATGGCTGCAAAGAACGCTGTTGTCCGGAGTCTACCCTCGGTCGAGACTCTCGGAAGCTGCAGTGTTATTTGTTCTGACAAGACTGGGACCTTGACAACTAACCAGATGAGCGTGTCGAAGGCTTTTGTCATTGGCGAGTCTCAAATGGAACTTGATGAAATTACGATTGATGGAACTAGCTTCTCCCCAGTTGGCGCTATCAAGGATTCGTCCGGAAACGTCTTGGAATCTGTCGCAAGTCGATCGGTCATTATTCGTAGACTCGCCGAAGTTGCCGCAGTTTGCAATGACGCCGAGCTCTCTTTTGATCCCAAAACGCAGACTTTCACAAACGTTGGCGAGCCCACCGAAGGCGCTCTCAGGGTTCTGGTTGAGAAAATTGGCACCCCCGACACTACCTTGAATCTACAAACTTTATACAAGGCTGCTGAGAAGCGCCTCGATGAAGCTAATAGATATTACGAATCCCACAATCCCCGTATCTCGACTTACGAGTTCTCTCGTGATAGGAAGAGTATGTCTGTGTTAGTGGGGGATCCTCAGAGACCCCGTTTGTTGGTCAAAGGAGCTCCTGAATCGGTCATGGAAAGATGTACTCACGCCCTTGTCGGTTCCGGTGGACAAAAGGTTCCTTTTGGTCCCAAGGCTCGAGATCTCGTAAACGCTAAGTTGTCGGAATATGCAAGCCGTGGTCTCCGTGTTATGGCGTTTGCTGCAATTGACGATATTGGTGGCCATCCTCTGATCCGTTCTGCAACTACTACCCAGGAATATGCCCAGATCGAACAAGGTATGACTTTGATTGGTCTCGTCGGCATGTTGGATCCCCCTCGCCCCGAGGTTGCGAACTCTATCAAGAAGTGCCGTGACGCTGGAGTTCGTGTCGTCGTTATCACTGGTGACAACAAACAAACCGCCGAGACTATCTGCCGTCGGATCGGTATCTTTGGGGAATACGAGGATCTGACGGGAAAGAGTTACACCGGCCGTGAGTTCGATGTTTTGAGTGAAATTGAACAATTGGAAGTTGCCAAGAGAGCGAGCTTGTTTTCACGAACCGAACCAACCCATAAAAGTAGACTTGTTGATCTCCTTCAGAGCACTGGCGAAGTTGTGGCAATGACTGGTGATGGTGTCAATGATGCCCCGGCCTTGAAGAAATCCGATATCGGCGTGGCCATGGGCAGTGGAACGGACGTAGCGAAATTGGCAGCAGACATGGTCCTCGCGGATGACAACTTTGCTACAATCGAACTCGCCGTCGAAGAAGGCCGCTCGATCTATGCCAACACCCAACAATTCATCCGTTACTTGATCTCCTCCAACATCGGAGAAGTAGTTTCCATCTTCCTGACTGCCGCGGCAGGTATGCCCGAAGCGCTCATCCCCGTTCAGCTCCTATGGGTCAACCTTGTCACCGACGGGCTCCCGGCCACTGCCCTATCTTTCAATCCCCCAGACCACGACATCATGAGACGTCCCCCGCGCGGAAGAGATGAAGCACTCGTTGGGGGCTGGCTCTTTTTCAGATACATGGCCATCGGTGTGTACGTTGGTGCTGCGACAGTCTTTGGCTATGCCTGGTGGTTCATGTTCAACAGCGAGGGTCCCCAAATTACCTTCTACCAACTTACACATTTCCACAAATGCTCAACAATGTACCCGGAGATTGGCTGCGAGATGTTCTCAAACGACTATTCCAAGGCTGCATCCACTATCTCCCTGTCCATCCTGGTGGTCATTGAGATGTTCAACGCTATGAATGCACTTAGTTCCAGCGAGAGTCTGCTAACCCTGCCATTGTGGAAGAACATGAAGCTTGTCTACGCCATCACCCTTAGCATGGTCTTGCACTTCGCACTCTTGTACACCCCTGTCCTTCAAGGCCTGTTCTCGATTGTGCCACTGAACTTGCATGAATGGAAGGCTGTTGTGTATATTTCTCTTCCAGTCATGTAAGCCTCCCTCCACTTTCCCCCCCTTTCCAGAGCAAACAGAGGCTAACCACGATAACAGCTTTATCGACGAAGCCCTCAAATTCGCCGAGCGAAGATTATACCTTCAACAACCCACCAACAAAACCAAAAATGAATAAAACTTACTATAGCTTACTTCGCGATCGTTAGCCCCCTCCCCCTCTCAATTATCCCCTCGAGTCCGTCACCAATTCTTAGCTCTTGTTCCCTTGTTCCTTTTCTTCATCTTTGCCATGGCTTTTTAGAAAAGAATCCCGCGTAGATATTTGATTTCTTTTCTTTGTAGATTTTTTATTTTGTGTTATCCATACTTCTTTTGTTTGGATGGGTAGGATGTGGTAGGCCTGGCCTGGTTTTACCGGGTGATGGGGGGAAAGCTGGGGAGAGTGTGAGGGTATATCATATCAAGCCTTGTTGGCTTTTTTTTCGGGAACGAAAACAGGGAAGCAACTGTATATGATTGGGAAAAAGGTGTAGGCTAAATTAAGGTGCCCGAAGAGGGGAAATGTAGAGAATGGAGGGGAAACTGTACTTCTAGAATCTATAGAACACTTTTCGACCACCACCCTTGCTTAGCTTTTTTTTTTTTTTT
>PYWC01000035.1:829863-902652 GCA_003182015.1 Tuber magnatum
AGCGCTACTTGCTAAAGGAGGCTTCGAACGGGGTGTAATAGGAGATCAAAGAAGTAACTGTTCAACCAAGTATATTTTAAGAATACTGTCTGTCGAAGTCTGCTGTTTCCATCGCGGAAATCAGCGGTCTTTAAATACAGCATATCACTTATCTCCAGTATGAGCGATATTGCAAAACAATGTGTGTATCAACCGATAGCACACAAAACAATACAAGTATCAAACGATACTGTGAAACCAAACATAAAACAACCTAGTACCCGTACCGGTTACAACCTCAGCTAATCTACCACTTCCATTACTAGGCAATCATACAACTCTGGCCTATACATATACAACCAAAAACCCAAGACTACTATACCTCTGTCAGGCGACTGTGACACTAGTGCCTCTCTGATACACTGAAGTCCCTTGAGGCACTTGCCATTATTTGGAAAGTAGGCAGAGCTTATTCGGGTAGTAGTGATAGAACTCGTCAATAGCTTGTAGTTAGTTCATAGTTTCTGCTGGTTCCTAGGTGGCTTCCTCATACCCTCTCCATCGTACCAGATAGCATAGATGGCCCTGGACTATTTTAGCATTCCCTATCTATTCCACTTACCATTCTTCCTTGCCATTGACTTCCATAGGCGGTGAGGGTAGAATAAGTGGTCCTAGTGAGGGTTACAGTCCACAAGTTCGAGAAGCGAAATATGGAAAATATCATAGATCTGCATAGTGCCAAGGAGGTTGAGGTGGTAAGCATATGTACCTATTTGAGTGGTTACTAGGTAGGGGCCGAAATGCTTGTTATTTAGTTTCTGGAAGAGTCGGTAGAGTTGTATATTCTTAATATTAAGCCAAACTGGTTTGCCAATCTGAAAGCCGGGTGCTGGTAGGCATCCTCAGTTTGCATACTCTTATTGTCAATCCTGGGCATAAGCAATCTTGGAACTAAGGTTGGCATAGACATTTCTTATTTGTTGCAACATTTCTCTGGCTTCAGGTTTCTCCAATGGTCTACTAGTGGTGTCCAAAAAGTCTACACAGAGGTTGCAACCATGGTTAGCAATAAATAGAGAGAGGCTAGTGGACTCAGAGGAGTAGTTGTTGGCAGCAAATATAGCCATAGGTAGCTATAGTGACTAGTCGTCCTGCTGGTAATAGACATAGACCCATAAGAACTCTTCCATAATAGTGTTCACTCTTTTAGTCTGGCTATTGGTTTGGGGGTGGAATATAGTAGGAAGCTTCTGGGACATCTGCAGGCAATCACAGACTGTCTTCCAGAACTCTGAGGTAAACTAGGTACCATGGTCTGAAGTGATAGTAGTGGGGAGACCATAGTGTTTCCGTATATGATAGGGGTACAATTCAGCCCGTCTCAGCGTGTTGATGGTAGTGTAGTAAGAGATCAAATATCTCATTTTGGCTAGTCCGTCAACCACAACTAACATGGTGTCATGTCTCTGACTTCAATGCAACCCAGTAACAAAATTCATAGACACATGTTCCCAAAGTTTGTTAGAAATTGGGAGGAAGCGTAGTACACCGGAAGGAGCATAGCGTGAGGTGTGACTATGTTGGGAAATATGGCAGTTCTTCATAAAGTGGCCAATATTCTGACATAAGCCAAGCCAGTAAAAGCAGTTGAACACTAGCTCGTGGGTCTTGGCCCTTCCAGGATGTTCTGCAGTAGGACAGTTACAAACTTCTTGAATCAGTTGCAACCGTGGTTCTTCATGGAGTGAGACGTATAAGTAGTTACAGAACAGCCATTACTCTCCATCTCTCTGGCACTCCAGAAGAGAGATGATGTAACCAGTACAGGTAATAGTTTAGTTTGTATTGGGTTTCACAGTATCACTTGATACTTGTATTGTTTCGTGTGCTATCAGTTGATACACACAATGTTTTATGTTTGGTTTCACAGTATCGCTTGATACTTGTATTGTTTCGTGTACAATCGGTTGATACACACAATGTTTTATGTTTGGTTTCACAGTATCGCTTGATACTTGTATTGTTTAGTATACTATCGGTTGATACACACAATGTTTTATATTTGGTTTTACAAGTATCGCTTGATATCTGTATTGTTTCGTGTGCTATCGGTTGATACACACAATATTTTATGTTTGGTTTCACAAGTATTGCTTGATACTTGTATTGTTTCATGTGCTATCGGTTGATATACACAATGTTTTGAAATATCACTCATACTGGAGATAAGCGATATGCTGTATTTAAAGACTACGGATTTCCGCGATAGAAACAGCAGACTTTGACAGATAGTATTCTTAATATACTTAGTTGAACGGTTACCCTTTGATCTCCTATTACACCCTGTTCGAAGACTCCTTTAGTTAGCAGTGCTCACTTCTTGTTGATCAAGAAGCCATCTGCTCCTATCGTACCACTACGTGACTAGGGTCTGGCCCGAACACGTTACAGTTTTCTAATAACCTATTCTCCTAAGATGTATAGAGGACTGTAACTTGCCACTCACTTCCACTATATCTTAGCTCTTGTTGATATTCACTATTGAAGTATTCACCTCCTCCATTGGTTCTAATTATTCTGATCCAATATATGTTAGACTTTTCAGAAAAGAGATTTTCAACTGCAGTCTTATAGTTCAGAAAGCTTTTAACAGACTTATTTTTTATCTTAAGAAAATAAATAGTTATAAATTTTATAAAGCCATTTATGAAGAGCATAAAATAACAACATCTGCTGATAGACTTATTTTGATTAGGTCCACACAAGTCTGAATGGATCAAATATAATAGAACTAGAGTCTTGGGTGTAGAGGCTTTAAAGGAGGTTCAAGTTATTTTGGCTATCAGATATACAGTGCAGAGATTCTTGGTACTATGAGCTTGCAAACAATGCAATCTAGTTATAATCTCAGAATTGCTCATCTTCATTACTACTGCAAGGTGAAGGTGTCTAAGCCAATAGTGTAAGCGGTACGGGTACTNATACAAGTATCAAACGATACTGTGAAACCAAACATAAAACAATCTGTGTATCAACCGATAGCACACGAAACAATACAAGTATCAAACGATACTGTGAGACCAAACATAAAACAATGTGTGTATCAACCGATAGCACACGAAACAATACAAGTATCAAACGATACTGTAAGACCAAATATAAAACCCTAGTAACCAGTACCGGTTACATTATTATAGGTTAATATCTAGTTATGGGTCATGGTATTTCAATAAAGATTATGAATAGAAAAGTAAATAAAATAACAATACCCAACTCTTTTATACTGAGAATATCAATAGACTAGCAATGTGTATGTGCAATAATATAGAAAAAAAGTATTGATTTTTGACATTATTATTGATATAATTGATCAGTCTTGCCAATATAGCTCATTTCAATAACGATAGCTTATGAGTGGTATTAATTCAATTTTTGTAGATATAGGTATACTAGGTAGAGTATGTTTAATTGTTCTACAAGTTATTGGCCCAAAATCTAAACTATATAAGACAGCTATTCAATTCAATATCTCAACTTTCTTTAAATACATCTCAAAACTACTCCTTTCTTTACATTCATCTATATCGTAAGCATATTTCATGGGTATTGGCTAAGCGAGGCTGTAGCAGATTGGTGGAAGTTAGTTGAGGTATTGAAAGGTTTTAAATCATGGCTCACATATGACTCATAGGGTCTTGCATGACTTATAGTTGTAAGTAATTATTAGATTATGATTGGTTGACATGCTTGAGCAACTCACAGTTGTGAGTTATATCATGTTATGACTTTTGCATATAATCCAGATTGTAAGTCATGGGTTTTATGCATGTAACATGATTAGTGCATATGACTGGTTTGTAAGTACAATAGATAACTCACAGTTATGAGTCACTGTAACAGGCAGAGTCCATGTGGGGTCAAGAGTAAATAGTCCAAGGCAGATAGTCTAAGGTATACTACAGTAGATGAGGTGAGAGAAGGGTATAGGAGTACAAACAAGGCATATTTGTATCTAGGCACAAGGGGTTTAGGGTCCAGGTTCAGGGATTCTGGTAATGTGAAGAAGAAACAAAGTTATAATTCCTAAGTACCGGTATAGACAGAAAATTACCAGGTTGTATAAGGAAGAAAAAAACTATAGGGTGGCACACCCCTTTATATAACAAAGGAAAATTCTCCACTAACAAGTCCCAATACTCCTAACACCTTCCTCATATGTAGTTGCACTCTTCCATTGCTTTCCATGAGGTTCTGTTATACAGAACCTCTGTAACGTGTTTGGGCCAGGCCCTAGTCACGTAGCGGTACAATAGGAGCAGATGGCTTCGTGGTCAACACGAAGCCAGCGCTACTTGCTAAAGGAGGCTTCGAACGGGGTGTAATAGGAAATCAAAGAAGTAACCGTTCAACCAAGTATATTTAAGAATACTATCTGTCGAAGTCTGCTGTTTCCATCGCGGGAATCAGCGGTCTTTAAATACAGCATATCGCTTATTTCCACTATGAGCGATATTGCNTTCATGTGCTATCGGTTGATACACACATAGTTTTATGTTTGGTTTTACAGTATCGTTTGATACTTATATTATTTCATGTGCTATCGGTTGATACACACCTTGTTTTATGTTTGGTTTCACGGTATCGTTTGATACGTGAATTGTTTCGTGTGCTATCGGTTGATACACATATTGTTTTGCAATATCGCTCATACTGGAGATAAGTGATATGCTGTATTTAAAGACCGCTGATTTCCTTGATGGAAACAGCAGACTTCGACAGACAGGATTCTTAAATATACTTGGTTGAACGGTTACTTCTTTGATCTCCTATTACACCCTGTTTGAAGCCTCCCTTAGCAAGCAGCACTCGCTTCGTGTTAACCACGACGCTATCTACTCCTATTGTACCGCTACGTGACTAGGGCCTGGCCCGAACACATTACAAATAGTACTACAAACTTGTTACAGAATTATCTTTAGGAGATACCAGTATTCTATAATCAAGATCTTTGCAGTCTTGAACTAACTTGTACAGCTTGTTGTGTTTCTCTGGAATTGCAACCAGAACTCTATCATAATACAATTTAGCTACTTCTTTAGTAAAGGCAATCTTCATACCTTTCCTAGTCAATTGACCGATAGATACGAGGCTGATCTCTGTTGCTCCAGATATATGAAGTAACCCCTTTAAAAACAACCAGTGTTGCCCACCACTCAGTATCCAAACATTGGTCTGAATAGTTCCAATACCTACTGCAGAGACAACCTCACCTGTTGCTGTTTTCCTCTGTCATTCATTTGCTGGTAGTACGATATATGTGTTTGTAACAAAGACTTCTTACTGTCTCGTCGTATAGTTGGTACACCCAGAGTCAACCACCCATTCCAGATTGTTTGCCACTTCTATTCCTCAACAACTCTTCTTATTACACATTCACCATCTTCTTCTTACTTCTCCTCTTTTGCCCTTTCTATTACTATCTCTTTTTCAGATATTCTATCCTCTTGACCATATTCTTCACTTAGCCAGACTTGATCCTTCAACTCTCTTACATGATATCCCCTTTCAGGTCTCTATTGAGATCCTGAATTTCCTCTTCTAGCTTTCCCACTAGGCCTGCTATCTTCTCTTTCATGCTAGTAGTCTACTTTCTTGTATCCTATTTTACTGCAACCATGACACTTTCTATTGAAGGCTTCAGAACTTGGACTTAAAGCTTTAGTTAGCTGTAGTAATCAACTTTGCTAGCTGGAGTTCTGACATGATCTTGGATAATCTCTTCAGGTTCTGGGAAACAAGGCTTGATTAGATAGTATAGCTTGTTCTTGTCATAGTCCAAACTCATATGTAGTCAGTAGGGACTTTAACTTTCTATAACCCACTATAATATTTCCTACTAGTTAGTACTTCTCTCATACAAGTGATGATACCTTAGCCTCAAACATTCAAGACTTGACTTCTTCTTTCAATTAAGATAGCTAAGTGCTCAAGGCCCCTATCTGATGACTTGTTGATGAGAGTATGCATACAACATAGCCACATAGGTAAAGAGTATCATGGTAAAGTTATAAGTAAAAAGATGTAAAGATAATAGCTAAAGAGCTTATCCTCCTGGGTCCTAGCAACCTCTTTTATACTTGCTCTTCATACCAACCCTTACCCTGTGACTCATACCCTTAATCAGCTGCTATAGTCATATGCGTTTACTATGTCACATGCATGAGACCCATAACTCCCTATTCAAGTCATATGCAAAAGTCATAACATTATACAAGTCACCCAAGCGAATCAACTAATCATAAACTACCAACGACCCAGAACTATGAGTCATGTGAGACCCTATGACATCAATATGAGTCATGGTACAAAAGTCTAACTAATCTGCCTTTCCGGTAAGCCTAACTGAAATCTTTCTCCACTTCATACCTAGCCTATCCAAAAACCTAATATAACTAATCTTCCTCCCTATGACTATTTGTGATACCCACAATTATTAATAATGATAGAAGTAAGCTATTGGTTACTATAGTCTCTGTCTTCCACTTGGGGGTGTTTGGTAAACCTTCAAAAATATAAAAAATCAACTATACATGAGTTAGGAGCTGCCTGTACATTGCTAGCTTATTGCAAAATTCTTGTATGCAATTAAGGTATTCCAGAACAGTGCCACACTCTTCTAGTATGTATTTATTCAACTCTTTTTGCAGATTGTTAGAGTCATAGTTGGTGACTATTTTATAGTTTGTATTTATATCTTTCCAGATTCTCATTGGTGTCATCCATGATGTTCTATAATAACTTATAGTCATGGTATCTGTTATCATCAAATACAGAGTACTAATTGCTCTTTAGATCTGCTGATATTGTACATACTACTTTTCAAGCTTTTTGTTATACTCTTCTTCATTCATTCTCAATTATAGCTTTTCTGAAATCTTTACTTCTTCTATAGTAAGATCCCTGAAACCCTCTCATTGTAACAAATCTGTCATCCTTACTACCCAAATCCTATAGTTTGATCCACCTAATTTGAGGAAACTAATTCCCAGCAGAGATGATGAATCTCCTTGTTCATTCATCCTAGTTTTTTCTTTTACTAGTACTGCTCATAGGAGTATTAACCATAATGATGTTGTATACTTTTTTTTTTAATAAAACTTGAAGCAAGTAACTCAAGTTAAAAGGCTTTCACAAAAAGTTGATATAAAATTGAGTTCTTCTTTTCCCCCAGGCTCATAATCTGTTGGCAACACTTCCATAAAGAATTGACTATATAGGGGAAACCCAACTCGAAGAAATCACCATAGGATGGAGGTTGTAGTAATGGTGTCACTAAAATACACAACTAAGGAATACTGCACTAAAATCTTGTGGAGTTGAGATGGATTGCAGACAATCTATCTCTAGAGAAAAATAAAGGAAGACAAACTAAAAGACAACTTGTAGTAGCTCCTTACACCAAGGACTAACCACTATACAAAGTACAGAAATAATAGTCATGCTTGACAGGAGGGTAAATCCACTCCAGTCAGCACACCCTAATATCATATGGTACAATAGGGTTACTCTATCAAAATAGGCCTTCCTCTTTCTCTCACTTACCCAGTATTCCTTCCAGACTCTTCTTTCCCATTCCTTCCTGTGTTCAGATACTTGTTACCTGTAACAAGCAGTATCCGAACACCTCTTTCCTGTTACTTATAACACTATATAATATATCTAACCGATTGAATATTTTGCTACTGTGGTGGCTGTAATGAAGATTGCTTTGTTGTTTTTATACTTCTTGCCTGTTACTTGTACTTGTAATGGTTAATACCTCTCTTTCCATAACTACTGTACTAGCACATTATTCTGTATAGGTTCTGCATGGACTATTGACAGCCTTAAGAAGATTCCGTCCTGATCACCGGTGCACCACACTTACCGTACAGCACACCGTGAACTCTGCATGCGCAAGAGTACTCTACCATGGGATATATAATTCATGTTACCACATGCGACCTTTTCACCGGTTGGCCAAGTCTAGTAGACATGTGGACCGCCGAATATACAAGTACAAAATTCCCAACTGCTAGTGAGAGAATGATGATCGAAGGGGAATTCGATAAACTGACATCAAGCACTGGGGTAGCTTGAGCATAGTAGTCCCCCCTGCCTCATAGAATATTAATTGTCCCTTGGTTATCAGCTTAATCGGCCACATCGGCACCGGATCGTACCAAAGCCCTACAGAAGCCGCATTCCGACCAGATCGAGATCACAAACACAAGCAACGGGGATTTCAATATATTATTCTCTCTCTATCTCTCTCTCCCTTTTGTTACGATGGATCCCTCCTCCCCCCCCGCCAGCCCAACTGCACGCGACTGAGCCTCGTGGCGTGGACCATGTCAGACGGGAGCTGTCAGCCGGTAAAGTACTCGTACAGTCTTAGTCCCCCTCCACGAAAGAAACCCTTCGATAACCTGACGGAAATAAAGACTCTTCATCGAGCTTGCCAACTCACAAAAAGGGAATGATAGAAGAAATCCAAACCCGAATCATGGCCTAAGTCGAGCGATGATTTACCGGTACCCAAACTATCGCTCTTCAGCTAGCCAAACCCAGAGCTAAATTTATCAGCCGCAGCAGTACCGGTAGTCGTTTTCCCCCTGCATATCCTCTTGTGTCACTAACTTAACCCATCTGATTGACCGCCACCACCAACCAAAGCCACCCCCGAGCCGGCTAGCAAAACCAATACCGGTACCCCACACCCGGTTAACTTAACTTACCGTGCTCCAAACAGAGAGAGAGAGAGAGAAATCCACCGAGTTGTGTTCATGTGTATTTCTCGTGCCGAGCAAAATAAACCCAGACCCGACACTGGGGCTCCCGTGCCAAGATTTCCAGAATATATGACTTTGCGGCCGCTCGTTGAGGTTACCGCCCCTTGTGGCTTGCTCGCGAGCTTGCGATAGAACATAGTAGGATGGAAGGAAGGGGAAAAAACAAAAAGTTGGGCTTTAGCTAAGCCTACCCCTGGCTTGGTGGGTGACCAGAGGTTAGGTACTCGTACCGTAGTCGAGTACCGTAGTCGTAACTCCAAGAGTGCTCGTCGATTCGAAAGGTATCGGGAAATGTCAGCACGGTTTACCGACAGGCCTAGGAAACGCCAATATTTCCGGATACCTTTGGAACCGGCAAGTATACTAGTGAGTATAGTGCACTCGAGTATTATACCAGTATGTCAGCATGGCTAGTTCCCCGGAAACAAGTTCCGGTTGATGAAGAGCAAAAATACTCGTACGGTCCTGTTCCCAGACTGACCTTAGAAGCTTGGCGGGGCATTGCAACAGACCGTGTGAACCCTCAGCGAGGCGCGGCACGGCTTGGCTTTCCACTGCTGTGGACTATAGTACAGGCAGCCTACCGGTAGGCTACCCAATATTGCCAAGCCTCGCTCGGGGTGTCGCCTCGCTGAGGGCTCACACGGCCTGCCGCACTCTTGGAACGATAATGACATGCTTTTACAACCATTGATACTCACTTTGTTTGGCTGTCCCCCACAGGAGCGGAAATGCCGACCGCGACCCCTGCGAATAGCAAGTGAGCGCTAGTGCTTTTGGATTTGGTTCTTTGAGTCTTAGCAATGTGAATGACTAGATACTGCTGCCGGTATGGATATACCTTTCGCTTCAATACAAATGTTCGAGACGCTAGCTCAACGGAACCAGAGAGCCTCGATAGGATAGGTCGGTTCCTATCTATTCGGAATGACAAACGATACGTCTATGCCCCGGTGCGAGAGTATACCGGTACTGTGAACCCCATGGCGCTTCTTCGACCTTGAACACAACTACTCGCTATGTATTCACAGAAGATCACTCGGATGGATGTCTCAGGTTCAATGGTGGGGTTTTGTTAGGCATAACGGCGCATTTTATAAGCACGCTCAGCAGGACAAATGTGCAGATGACTCCACTGATGGTCAGCATTTTAGAAACCCTTTCCGTTCCCACAATCGGCAGATAAGTGGTGCATGGGCGGTTTCGCGAGGATTTATTTTTTCTCCCCCCCAAAAAAGGTGGAGGTAAAAAAAATCGTGGAAGTGAAAGGGAGAAAAANACCTTTTTGAGTGGGACAAAAGTGCTCTGGTAGGCTTGTATGCTCTTATACAGATGGGATCGGTTTTTACAAGTTTGCGCATTTTTGTGTTTGTAGGTCATTGGCCCCGCATTTCAAGTCTTAACTGGTGTTTGTGGTTCGAGCATAAACATTGAAAAGCTGTTTCCCTGAGCATTCGGTATGAAACGTCTTTAGATGGGAGCCTGATACCATTTATTCCGTTATAGTAATATACGGTATCTCTCGGACAGAGGGGGGGAGGTGTTTCGGATTTAATTGCACGGTGGTTTGTTTGCTGATAACCCGTTCGTCAAGATCATGCTATAAGGAGGAACAAAAGTTGGAGCCTTGGGGAGCCCCATTGAAAGTGCTTTTTTTTTTCTTGTGCGCGGGTATTTCACCCGGCTATTTTTTTCCCTCTTCCATTTACTTTCTTGCTTCCTCTTAGGAAGGGATGGATTACCGGTATCTGTGTGCGACCTAACTGTGACTCATGAGTTCAGCTTTCATTGTCGGGGAGGTTGGGGCTGTCATCGCAAAGGGCGTCTAAAGAGAGTTCTGAGCACATCAGTTATGGCAGCAGATGTGGTGTCGGGCGGGGTCCAAGAACTAGTATGGCACAGTACGGTACTGCCGGTATGATAGCGGTTCGTGGGGAGAGTTAGGATGAAGTTTGATGGCAAATATCGTGTTGATGGGATTGGGATGCTTCGTACTGTACTCGAGTACAGTACTGTACAGTACAGTACCGGTGCAGTTCTGCACGTTACGATACCAAGCCCGGCTTAGAACCGGTCAGGTGGTGGGGGTGAGCTGCGTTATGATAGTGTAGAGTTGTTGTTTTTTTTGCGTGACCTACCAGTATTCTCTCTTACTCTAGCAATCATACTAGAAATGCTGGACATCACCCGCTGCCTTCTAGACTCCAAAGAGGGGCATGAGAAGGCTACCATCTCGTGCCTAGAAGATCTCCCATGGGATCGCGATGGAACGGTTGTTATTTTGTGATATTATATGGTGTTAGGCTCTGGTGGCCCTGGATGCCCCTGGTTCTCAGCGATCTTTTCAACACTGAATCAGACTAGCGGCGGCGGGCGGAGTGTGACAAGACTCACGCTTCCCGCACCAAGACCAGAGGAGCGGCCCATTTGGAAATAAGACCTTTCCTCTGACGGGGCCCGGGGAGGAAGAGTCCGTCCTTCTTTTGCCTAGATTTCGTCTCGTCTACATGCTTGTCACTTATTATTCGGTAGGCGAGTTGAAATCACCGTGAGCTTCAAACCTCCCTCCCTTCTTGCCCCGTTTCTCCTCCACATCCGCCCCGGAGGAAAAAAAAAAAAAAAATCACTCCTCGCAACCGGTAAGTGATAAACGGCGTAGTCAGCCAACCGAGGACGAGCCCACTCTGCCCCAATCCGCAACTCTAAACCCTATCCTCTCTCGGTTCCACCTGATTATCCACCTCTCCTCCTCCCTCCACTCCTTTCTTCCAAGACACAAACTTGCGAGCCCTCCGACATCACCGAGATCTCTTTTGTACCATACTGCCTTCTTATCAGGCAACCACTCGCATACGCTACGGTACTTAACGCGTCTGGGCGCTTCTGGCCACTGCTATCTCCCCGAGCAAACCTCAATTGACCTGTACGTATCCGACCCCCAATAAAACCGTCCCCTCCGAGTTTCTTCCGAGTTTTCTCCCTCAACGCCCCTATCTATCGTACACCACTCTGTTCCTCTGACCCAACGAAATATAGTTTCTCGCGATAATGACTCCCCGTGCTGAGAGTGGCGCGGCGCGCAAGCGCAGCCAGGTAATACTCCCCTCAATACTCATCCTTTCCCGAATCTTTTGTGTGATGCGTGTCTTTACGGAGCACAAGGATCAGATCTAATGGAATTTATCTGTCTCGTGTAGCCGTCATCCCCGGCCTCTAATAAAAATTCACCCAAGAAAGTCAAGCTCCGGTCTGATGACGATGTTGACGAAGCCGATGTTATGGTCGAGGATAGAAAGCCTGAGCCCCAGGAACCTCCGGATTCCCTGCTAAGACCTCAAGGAGACGTTACAATCACTCGTACACCAGCATCCTCTCCTCCCCCCCAGGACACACAAGTAGCTTCGCAGTTTTACTATCCACCGCTCGCTGAGCAAGGGGTCGATGACGACGACGAGACTATCTGGGGATACCTTTGGCCGTTGACACAGAAAAATCAGAGTGTCATCAAGCTCAATAAGACACCCCAGGTTTCCACCCCAAATAAGGAATCCCCGAAGGGCGCGGAAAAGAAGAAGCCAAAAAGTAATAAGAAACATGGAACTGGTGGATTCGTGATTGGACGTCATGTCGAGTGTGACTTAGTCATTGACCATAACGTCATCTCAAATAGACATTGTGTGATATATAAGGTTGCATATTGTCCTCTAGTACCCCTAAAATGCCTATACGCGGATGACGGCTAACTATGTGCACGTTTGAGTAGGAGAATGCTGGTTCGCAGCCTGTTGCGGTCCTCGAGGATTTATCTAGCAATGGCACCTGGGTCGCCGGTGTTATAATTGGCCGCAACCGTAGTCGTACTCTAGAGAACGGTGATGAGATCGAATTCCCGGGAGGATTTCAATACACTTTCAGATACCCGCCTCACATGCAGTCGAGCGATTTCCGCAACGCCTACGATCTTGGCCAGCAGCTTGGTTCCGGTCATTTTGCTACTGTTCATCTCGCCGTTGAGAAGAAATCGGGACAGGAGTTTGCCGTAAAGATCTTCAGAAAACGCCGTAATGAGGATAAGAGCAAGACTTCTGGATTACAACAGGAGATTGCCGTATTGATGTCTGTTAATCACCCCAACATATTGTGCCTTCAGGGCACTTATGATGAAGATGACGGTGTCTATCTCGTTCTGGAATTGGCTCGTGAGGGAGAATTGTTCAACTATATTATCCGCAATACCAAGCTTTCGGAGGTGGATACTCGCAAAGTTTTTATTCAGTTGTTTAATGGCCTGAAATATCTGGTTCGTTCAACTTTGCAAATCGAAGCGTATCCGTTGGAATCCTTGCTGACCTTGGAGAATCTAGCATGAACGTAATATTGTTCACCGTGACATTAAGCCGGAAAACATTTTGCTTTGTGACACTGACCTTACGGTTAAATTGGCGGATTTTGGACTTGCCAAGATCATAGGCGAAGATTCGTTCACCACCTCACTGTATGCCCTGGCTTCCTCCCCCTGCTTTGTTACCGGGCTGTAGCTTAGCTAACTTGGGTGTGGATATAGCTGCGGAACGCCTAGCTGTAAGTTTTTTAATGCTACTGTCTATGAAGTAGAGACTGACAGGTTTAGATGTGGCGCCGGAAATCTTAGAACCCTCCCGTAACAGGAAGTACACCAGAGCTGTTGATATGTGGTCCCTCGGTGTTGTCCTTTACATTTGTCTATGCGGGTTTCCCCCATTCAGCGACGAGCTGTACACACAGGATAACCCGTATAACCTATCACAACAGGTTTGCTACATTTTCCATTCTCTCATGCTTCACTGCTTCCCATAATCTCTAACATGCCCGAATAGATCAGGGAAGCTAAGTACGATTTTCCATCCCCCTATTGGGACGATATTGCGGACCCCGCACTCTACTTGATTGAGTCTATGCTTGAAGTAAACCCGAACAAGCGGATCACTGTCGACATGGCGTTAAAACATGCTTGGACTGTTGGCACTTTCAATCCGGCGGAATCGTGTGACTCTCTGGTTGGAGCTCTCGAGACGATGGGACTTAGGAGGAGCGTCGGTCGTGAGCGCACTCTGTTGGCAGAGCATCCGGAAATCAGACCGACCAGGGCCGTTGAGGCGGCTGCCATTGCTTCGCCTGTTACATCACCTTCGGTGGTCCCTGAGTCTGAGGGCGGAGCAGAGGAAGCTGTGACCGGGGAAACAGAGGTACGGGAAGGAAACCCTTCTGATATACCGGCCGTCATGACCGCTTTTATGCATGTTGGGGGGCGAGGAGGTGATGAAACTTTGTACCCTGACGATTCGTTTGCCGAGAGCGTTTAGGTTTGATTAATTGGCCAAGGGGGAATGATATGTGCGAATGCGGATCCTTGTATCTTGTCCAGAGCCACATGGGCCGACTTTATTCTTTTGCGCGCTTCTTCAAGCAGATCACTCTTGAGTTACTCCAGAGCTAAAAGGGGGGCTGGTTAGCGATTTCTCTTCTTCTGGTGGGTCTTGGGGGCATTTGCAAGGGAGGGGTGGGCGAATATTCAGGTGGTATCTTTGCGGGTTTTTCTTTTTTTTTTCTTCGGGTTTTTCCTTTCATTCCATAAAAACTGTCTCTCCTCTTTTCTCTACATAAGCGAGGTTTAAATATCCGGGGCTTATCTTCGTTTTCCTTTAACAAAAAATATTTTCACTGGGTCTTCTTAGTTTAAAGGGTGGCGAGCATTACTACTACTACTACTATTATTATTATTTCTGATTTCGATCCTTGATTAGGTGGTGGTGATGGTGGGATTTGTGATGTCGAGTTTCGTTTCCTCGGAGGATTAATGTAACCATACTTTTCACTTTTTTCCCTTGTGAATTACCTTTCCGTACCATCACAGTAAAGCTTGTGAGCTTTTTTGAGAAAGGGGCACCGGTAACAGCGTTGCCTCTTTGGCACGATTGTTTGCACTTGATGCAGACGGTGAACACTCGGGTAGTGATTGTGAATGTTGACCAACCGTTTGGATTGCGGCGGGGGGTTTCCCTATTTGTGGTCGTGGGTCGACGAGGAAGAGAGGGAGGGGGGGCTGTGTAACGAACGTTTATACCAGATTCTGTTTTTACGGGGGGGGGTGTCTCATGCCGTGTGGTGGCCTGATGGTGACTTCCAGGGGAAGAGAGGGGGTGGGGTGGACAGCAATTTTGTGGCATCTGCCCGGCTCTCGTGATGGCGGAGACATGCACTACGGGTGTGATACCGTTCGGTACGTACCGGTACTTTGGGGAAGTTTGGAGTGTACCGGTATGCATGATATGATATGATACTATAGGACCATAGTGTTTAGAGTTGGCGCTTGGAATGTGCCCGGCCGGCACGGTACGGTACAACCTGACTCCAGAGGGTAATACCGTATGATACTTCGTAACGGGATCAGCTAACGGCGCAACCCAATCGTCGAGAATGGGGTGAACCGTGGTTTCTGCGGGCACCCGGCATGGACGTATGATACTGTACCGTACGCTACGAGTACAGTACAATATTATGTCATGGTGCTGTGCGAGGCTCATTGATACGGAGGCTTGCGCCGCGGTATCATACGGGTATGCGTTCAATTCACCGAGTGCCAATAACGCCAACCGGTGAGGTGGGGGTTTTCAAAGTTGGGAAAACCGTTTTCTAGTGATAAGTGGGCACCGGGAGTTGCATTGGTTAATCCAATATATTCGGCACTACCAAACATAAGGTTGCTTTGCTGTGTTGACCAATAATATTCCTGCCTCTCTAGTATGATAGCATATTATTCGGGTTCACCAAGATAGACTAAATTTATCATAGGATTCATAGCCGGAGGTAAAGTGTGCATATTTTACACATGCGGAAAGATCTTGATATGCATCAAGGAAATTACGGAACCAAGTATCATTCTACACAATATATTATATGCAGTTGCTTTTGGTGAGAATTGTAATACTTGGGTATTTCTTTCTGTTTTTTTTTGTTCCTCTTTCCACAATATGCACCACTCTGAAGTTCTGGTAGAGTTTGGTGACCGACATTGTATGGTAGTTATAGACCTCTGAACCTTGGTATCATATGATATCTACCCCCCCCGGGCTGTAGCTTAGCTAACTTGGGTGTGGATATAGCTGCGGAACGCCTAGCTGTAAGTTTTTTAATGCTACTATAGTGTAGAGTTGTTGTTTTTTTTGCGTGACCTACCAGTATTCTCTCTTACTCTAGCAATCATACTAGAAATGCTGGACATCACCCGCTGCCTTCNAAAAAAAAGAGAAAATTTTTTTGTATTGTATTGTAAGGCATGTTGACCACTTTGGTATGAGCCAGGGAAAGTATGATACCGGTTTTTCCAGTTTTCTTAGGGCATGTCAGTGTCTGGTCGCTGTTGATCTCTCAAACCTTGATAATAGCGAGATGTGAGCACGCGTCTGGCTGCCACACCAAACCCTCGTTTTAGCCCTGATTATTATCATTGGGGATTACGGCAAAACTCTATTTTGCTCCGGAGCGGCATGACTGGTTGACACGAGCACATGATAATCAAACTGATAATGGGGCTAAAATGAGAGTTTTCTGAAATAAAAATAAAAATTTTTAATAGAGAAAGCATATATATATATATATTTTTTCTTAAGGTTGTATCATGTAATGAAAAACCTTCTGAGTAGTACGAGTAGGGTGACATTATAACAATACTACCACTAGTGTGGTATTGCTCTCAACAATAGGTATGATATATTAAGAAATGAGGAAAACAAGTACCCAAGTCCCGACACCAGTACCTTCTTCTTAAATGGAGTAATGAGAAGGAAACAAAGTAAATTTGTATTCCTTGACTTTAATCTGTGTCAACCAGATATGCTACCACGGTTCTCATTTGTGCAGATTACCGGTACGCCAACTCATGATAACTACGATTGCGGGATGCAACCTGGGTTTTGTGGTTTTTAGCGTACTCAAGTTCCAAACCTGCGGTACAGTACAGCTAGACGCACCCCGAGGTTGTAACGAGAAACCGCGATAATGGCGACTTGACTAGTTTGGGCCAAAAGAAAGGTCATAGAAGCCTGTCTTGTCTGCCAGGGATCGACGATTCATCTTGAGGATACGATACTCGTTCGGAGTGGATCAACTCCTAGCTTTTTAGAAAGCATAGAGCCTGTTTGGCAAAAGGGGAAAGTGAGGACAACCCTCCCGTGTTGTGAGATTTTACCAGGTCCTGTAGAAATGGTTGTCTCGGCATTTTTGTAAAACTGAATGTACTGTACTGTACGAGTACGGTAGAGTACTGTAACGGTCGTGCCCAAACAGGCCCTTAGACATCCCTACCCAATGGACTTATTTGCATCACTTTTTTTTTAATTTTTTATACCACATGGGAGACTGCTTTTACTTTTGTTGTTTACATAGTGGTGGCGGCTGGGTCAGAGCTTTTCATCGTCGCAACGTGGGAAACATTGGTCGGATCAAATACTTCAGAAGCCTTCATTTTGTGCTCGTTATCGCAACACGATCATTTGTGTTTTGGTGCCGACCGGACGTGCCATGCAAAAGCAAAATAGAGTTTTGCCGCTAAACCTCTCTACAAGTTAATCAGGGTTAAAATAATGGTTTTACCGGTATCATAGGTGCGGGCGGGAATCTTCATCGAACGTGGTGGGTCGAGTTGCCGGTGCGTCGTGAATGGTGGGTACCGGTGGTACTGAACTCGAGTACGAGTACGAGTACGGTACTAGTACCAGTACAGTAGGTGTGGGAATTACAGTTGGAATTACTGCTATGATACGATATTGGCGGGAGAGACCTTATCCAACCGTACCCGTATTCGTAACCGTAACATACCCGTGGGGTAACTCATGGTAATGCAATACGAATACGCCCGTCGAAAATGAGATGTCCACGGGTACCATACTCGTACTATGTTAGTACCTTCCGGGAACTACTCGTACTATGTTAGTACCTTCCAGGAACGGCTTCCTAAAGCAAATGGGGCTCCACGCAATCAGACGATCGAGTTGGACGAATGGTTACTGTATGATACGATGCGGTATTGCGCGCCAAGAACCCTAGCCGGATTGCCTGAAACTCCCCTTTTTCTGTCCTGAAGGCTTCGGAGCCCCATGACAATCCTGTCATCCCCTTTTCTTGGGATCTCTACCTTTTCTTCTATTTTTTTCCCCTTCCCTTCCCTTCCCTTCCCTTCCCGCTGTCATCATCCTCTCTGCTTTTCCTTCTTTAATTCATCCACCTCCTTCCGCCCGTCCATTCAATTCCTATCGGCTCTACTTAATTCTTGCACCGCGTTTGTTCTCGCTTGCTTCTATCAAACTTCAACGCCCGCTCGACCTGTTCACTCAACCCAGCCCCCGAATTCGAACACGACGGTGAGGGAACTGCAGGGATGGGTGTCCTGTCGACTCTGTTGGTCCCCATGGGACCTTGCTATGAAGAGCTTATGAAGCTTGGCGGTCCCGCATTGTGTGCAATTGGATTTGTTGCTTTTGTTGTGCTGTCCGTCGTTATCAATGTTCTCCAGCAGTTACTTTTCAAGGACCCCACGAAGCCTCCGGTGGTCTTCCATTACTTCCCGTTTTTCGGGAGCACGGTGGTGTACGGGATGGATCCTTACAAGTTCTTTTCCGACTGTCAGGAGAAGGTTTGTTCTCTGGGATTTACGAGCTAATTGTGGCATGAGGCTAATGTTTGTGTGCAGTACGGAGAGGTCTTCACCTTTGTCATGTTGGGAAGGAAAATGACTGCGGCGCTGGGTCCTAAGGGGAACGATTTTGTGTTTAACGGAAAGCTTTCAGAGGTCAGCGCGGAAGACGCCTATGCCCATTTGACTGTTCCCGTCTTCGGTGAGGGTGTTGTCTACGATGTTCCCAACCATGTTCTCATGGAGCAGAAGAAGGTTTGTTATGCTCTCTACGCCAACGCTGGGAACTCTGCTGATAAATTTTGTTTCTAGTTCATGAAGTTCGGTCTTACCACCGAGAACTTCCGTTCCTATGTTCCCCTGATTGTTGGGCAGGTCGAGGATTACATCAAGAAGTCCAAGTTCTTCAAGGGCGCGAAGGGTTCCGTTCCTCTTTCGGAGATTATTCCTGAGCTCACTATCTTTACCGCCGCGCGTACGCTCCAGGGCAAAGAGATTCGTGATGCTTTGGATGGCTCCTTTGCTAAATTGTACCACCACTTGGATTCTGGTTTCACCCCTATGAACTTTCTGTTCCCCTGGTTCCCCTTCCCACAAAACAGGCGCAGGGATCATGCTCAGCGCACCATGGCTCAATTCTACATGGAAAAGATTAACAAGAGGCGGGCGAATGAGAAGGATGATGATGGCCAGGAGCGCTCGGACATGATGTGGAACCTTATGAACCGTTCCTATAAAGATGGGCGTAAAGTGCCTGATAAGGAGGTTGCCCATATGATGATTGCTCTTGTGAGTTTTTATCATGCGCTATGACGTTTTTCAAATTTCTTACATTTTCGCTTAACCTAGCTCATGGCTGGGCAACACACTTCAATGGCAACCATTACATGGATGTTGCTCCATGTTGCTGCTCAACCCAAGCTTGTTGCCCGGATCCTGGAAGAGCAGAAGCGTGTATTTGGTGACGAACTCGCTCCTCTGTCATATGAGAAGCTGGTCCTTGAATGCACCTTCCTTGGCCACATCATCCGCGAAACTCTCAGAATGCACCCTCCTCTTCACTCTATTCTCCGAAAGGTCAAATCTCCTATGCATGTCAACGAGACCAACTGGGTTATCCCCAAGGGCCATTACCTGCTCGCTGCCCCTGGAGTTTCTTCCATGGACCAGAAATACTTCAAGGAGCCCAACAGCTTTGACCCCAACCGCTGGGAGGGCCGGAAGGCTGAAGAAGAGACTGAGAAGTTTGATTTCGGATTTGGTCTTATCTCTAAGGGCGCCGCGTCCCCTTATCTTCCGTTCGGTGCTGGCCGTCATAGGTGCATTGGTGAGCAGTTTGCGAACGTTCAGCTGATGACTATTATGGCCACTTTCGTTCGTAAATTTGAGATGCAGAGACCCGGTGGTGGCAACGATGTTCCTGCTCCTGATTATTCTGTTTGTTTCCCTACCGGCCCGCCCCTCTGAATCTTTGCGCAGTTGCTAACGACAGAATCACAGTCTATGATCGCTCTTCCGACTCCCCCGTCTATCATCGAGTGGGTTAAGCGCGATCCTTAGTTTGATTATTAGTTTGGTGGGAAGTGAGCGGGGGGAAACACGGATGGATAGGGGGGTGTAATGGGTGTTTGCTTTTCCCTTTGCCTTTTTCTTTTCTTGATGCTCAGAACAAAAATTTAGTCCCTTTTTCTCTATATATTTCTTTTTCATGTGTACAAACCTGGATATCGGTACTAATTTACTAATTTTGTGATGACAGTGACACTTTTTTAGGGGGGTGGGAGATTGCTTTGGTTTCTGTTGATTTTGATTTTTTTTCCTTTCTCTTTTTTTCTTCATTAGCTGGTGCTTTGGGAGATGCCAGAGGCTATGTTTGCCATAATTCGCTTGCCCCGCTAGAGAGAAAAGCCGGGGGTTGAGGTTGGATACAAGTAATTTGATCACAATTGTTGTGCTGTGATTAGGAGTGACGATGACAATGATTGGATGGCAAAGTGGGATCAGAATGTTGGGGGATACAGTAAGCTTGGTTGCATACTGACTTTGGGTTTAACACATGCCACTAGAGTAGAAAAGTGGTCGAGTGCCTTTCCGTGAACTGAGGATCCAAACTTTACCGTAACTCACCTCACCATCATGACCCTGGCCGGGGGGGGGGGCAACAGGATTGAAATAACGACCAAGTAATTAATATTTACTACGCTAACAAGTTCTGATATCAAACGCCCTTCAACGATGACAGCTCGACACCTCGACGAGAAAAGAAAAAAAAACCAACCAAGCGAACGGAGTACGATTATTACTCGCGCAGTTCAGGAGGGAAGGGAGAGAGGAAAATCGCAAGCAGGTATAGATAACGTACATGAAAGTGTGACGCCCCACCTCCTTCATCAGTGGTATTGTGTGTGATGCGATGGGTACCATGCTAATACCCAAATTCAACCCTAGGCACAACCACCGGTCCATATTTGGCGGTGTTAGAGTACAGTCCCTCACCCTGGACGATGAAATCCACCGCGAGGCTCAGGCTTCCGCCTTGCGCGTTCGTAGCGCCGATGGAGCTGCCGGCGGCGGATTGCGGGTCAAAGGCGCAGAAAATGGCGTAGTTCCTCCTGCCCATTAGCTTCTTCAGTTCCCGGAATTGGCCATTGACATCGGTTTGGAAGATCTCTAGCATGTCCTCTTTGGTGTCTGAGGGTGCGCCAGTGCTTCGCATGCCGTTTTGGGGGACGTAGAGGGGTTTGTTGTTGTGCAGGATTTTTAACACCATGTTCGGCAGGGGGGAGTTTACTATTGCTGAGGTGATTATTTGGTACCTGTGGAGGAGGATGTTAGCAAGGAGGGAGGAGAAAGGGGGAGGGGGGGGAAGAGAAGGGAGTGGGAACATACATTGTTTTATGGTCTTGAGGCTTTGTTGGGTCATGGACCAGGCCGGCGCCGCAACAGTGGACATCTGTTATATGTTAGATTATTGGGGGGGCATGTGGAGATGAAGGGCTTACCCCCGCTCAGGAATGTCATTCGTAAGCTCCTGCTATGAGAGATTCCTTGGAGAGTTCTGATGAGGTAAGTTCTCTCGAGATCCTGTAACAAGCCATTAACACCACCTGTTGCTCTCGCAATAGCGAAATATAGCACTCCCATACCTTCGACTCATGTGTCCAGTGATCCCTCAAATCGTCCAAGATATCGACCTCCCCAAAAATGCTAACAACGGAACTCATCAACCCACTCTTCCCAAAAGCCTTCTTAACGCTCTGAAACCCACTCCCCACAACCTCCTTCCCACCCACAATCCCTGCCGCCGACCCCACAACCTTCCCGAGCAGATTATACGTCCCCGTCATGGCCTTTTTTCCCGTCGCTACGGTGTTGACGACAGATTCCGCGGTATCCAGGCGTGGGTATATTACCGGTACCGAGACCATTAATATGCAGTGCTGGACCGAGGGTGGCAATGTAGCGATTCGTGGGAAGATCCCTTGGTAGGTTGGGCCGGCCATGACTTGTTGGGGATTTCGCTCTGAACGGCAGTCGATGCCAACGACGGTGATGGCGGGCCCGAGATATTTGACAAAGTGCCAGCCAGTACCGGTCACTGTGAAGAGGTCTCGGTCGTCGGGAGAAGCGTGAAGGATGTCTAAGGTTGTGTGGTGTTGGAAGAGTAGGTACCAGTGCACGGCCACACGACCGATGTTCTTGAACATTGATGAGAATTGCATGTACTCTGGGTATGAGCCAAATCCGTCGAATCTATATCATAAAGGGTCAGAATTACATGTTATGTCATTGGGGAGGAAGAAGGATGCTATACATATCATGATCGTCAATCTGGCACAAATGTGGTATCTGAGCCCATGCTTCCCTCAAGTGTGGTTGGTCGAAATGTGCCGAATAATAATGGAAATAAGCGTGCGTAACTTCCTCTTCATGTGCGGCCGTCCAAGGTGCCACCTTCCTATTTTCTTTCCCCTTGATCTCGAGCCATTCCTAGATATAACCTTTTAGATTCTCGGGCTATAAGTGGGGTATATCGTGCAAACCTTTAGTAGCGGGATCTCTCTCCATAATCTATCCGCGTAGATCTGATCACCCCCTGCCATTTGGGCGTGGAATCCTCCGGTTTCAATATGTTTCTGCATGACATCTTTCCACATAAACCCAACGCCTCCTAACTTTGCCCGTTCCTCAGCCTTTACACCCAATGAAAAGTCATTACAACTGTGCGCAATAAATCTCCAATTACGCTCGGTCCTTCCGGCGACGAGGAACTCATATCTCGTGCATCCTAAATGTGAGGTGATGGCATAAGTCCATTTGGCCCCAATATCTCCCATTTGGATATCGATGTCATATCGATAGAAGGTGTATGTTTTGTGAGTGTGTATAGGATTGGCCTTCAGCTGGCGAGGATTTGGTGAGAGATCTATACTTTGGTGAAGGTGTACAGTTGGAGGCTGTGGGTTTGCCGTGACGATCATGATCGACCCCAGCCATATTCCACGCTCAATATCCATATTAGTATAGCGTAGGTACGGCCCAAAATATTCACCATTTGCGGGCGCGACATTGTATAGTGCTATCCCGGCCAGCGGTAACTGTGGGATAGGCGGCTGTATAGGGAAGCTATTATTGTGCACTAAAGGAGGAGGTGATGTTATCCCACTCATACCCGGATCGGCATATGTCATAGGGGGGGCAAACCCGGGTGAAGCCAGGGGTGCAACGTTAGAATAGGTAGTCGTCGGCAATGCCGGTGATGCTGCAGGAGGGGGGTTGAAGGCTGGCTCAGGGAGAGGAGGCTCCCATTGAGTCCTAGAAGTGGGAATATGAATATAGTAGTACTGCCCCGAGTTTGGATCCAAATGAGCCATCCACCCCTCGGGAAGCGGAGGAGGAGATGAAGGGCCGACTGCAGGCGAAGGGGTAAAGTGCCGCTGCTCCTGGGTAAATGATGGATGAGGGCTCTGAGAGTGCTCTTGGGGGTGGGGTTGAGGTTGTTGTTGCTGCTGCTGCTCTTGCTGCTGAGGCGGCTGCTGAGGTTGGGATTGGATAGGCGGCTGAGGCGGCTGCTGGAGTTGTTCCTGAGGGGGATCATTATGGAATGCCGGGTGAACTGTATGGTTATTATGCGGGAGCTCTTGAGGAGCGGCTGCGCCAACCACTACAGTGTGTTTCTCGTTCGGATGTCCTTGGGCAGTTGTTCCATTGGAGGGGCCACTTCCGGCATGGCTCAAGCTTGCGTATGACGGCGGTGGGCTCGCACTCATATTCATGCGCTGGAAGTCCTGTTCCAAGGCCTGCTGAGCCCGCGCATTCACACTTAGAGGGTTTTGGGGAGCGCTGGGCTGTCCTCCTGCGGTCTGTGCGGGGACCTCCTGTCCGCCGGTACCCTGCCAGACGGTCGGAGGCCCGTGCGGATAAGATCCCGGAGCCTCAGTCGGAGTCCAGGGTCTCGGAGGAGCTTCCACAGGGGCTTCTACGGGAAGTTGCTGGGGTTGTACCTGAAATAACGACCAAGTAATTAATATTTACTACGCTAACAAGTTCTGATATCAAACGCCCTTCAACGATGACAGCTCGACACCTCGACGAGAAAAGAAAAAAAAACCAACCAAGCGAACGGAGTACGATTATTACTCGCGCAGTTCAGGAGGGAAGGGAGAGAGGAAAATCGCAAGCAGGTATAGATAACGTACATGAAAGTGTGACGCCCCACCTCCTTCATCAGTGGTATTGTGTGTGATGCGATGGGTACCATGCTAATACCCAAATTCAACCCTAGGCACAACCACCGGTCCATATTTGGCGGTGTTAGAGTACAGTCCCTCACCCTGGACGATGAAATCCACCGCGAGGCTCAGGCTTCCGCCTTGCGCGTTCGTAGCGCCGATGGAGCTGCCGGCGGCGGATTGCGGGTCAAAGGCGCAGAAAATGGCGTAGTTCCTCCTGCCCATTAGCTTCTTCAGTTCCCGGAATTGGCCATTGACATCGGTTTGGAAGATCTCTAGCATGTCCTCTTTGGTGTCTGAGGGTGCGCCAGTGCTTCGCATGCCGTTTTGGGGGACGTAGAGGGGTTTGTTGTTGTGCAGGATTTTTAACACCATGTTCGGCAGGGGGGAGTTTACTATTGCTGAGGTGATTATTTGGTACCTGTGGAGGAGGATGTTAGCAAGGAGGGAGGAGAAAGGGGGAGGGGGGGGAAGAGAAGGGAGTGGGAACATACATTGTTTTATGGTCTTGAGGCTTTGTTGGGTCATGGACCAGGCCGGCGCCGCAACAGTGGACATCTGTTATATGTTAGATTATTGGGGGGGCATGTGGAGATGAAGGGCTTACCCCCGCTCAGGAATGTCATTCGTAAGCTCCTGCTATGAGAGATTCCTTGGAGAGTTCTGATGAGGTAAGTTCTCTCGAGATCCTGTAACAAGCCATTAACACCACCTGTTGCTCTCGCAATAGCGAAATATAGCACTCCCATACCTTCGACTCATGTGTCCAGTGATCCCTCAAATCGTCCAAGATATCGACCTCCCCAAAAATGCTAACAACGGAACTCATCAACCCACTCTTCCCAAAAGCCTTCTTAACGCTCTGAAACCCACTCCCCACAACCTCCTTCCCACCCACAATCCCTGCCGCCGACCCCACAACCTTCCCGAGCAGATTATACGTCCCCGTCATGGCCTTTTTTCCCGTCGCTACGGTGTTGANAAAGGGATGACGACAAGATTGGGCTCAGGGGAGTTATGCTGCGCGGCCGTAGGTTATGGTGGGTCTCTTGGGTGGGATTCCTTGTATCATATCCTACGGTATCATATCTCGGCATACCGGTGTTTCAATCCATTCCAGTTGTTTGAGTTCCCACTCATTACAACTGTCTCCGGGGAATCGAGTGACAGTCTGGGATTTGCGTTATCTGCATTGGATTGCGGTACCCACTCGCCTCCTCCCTGTGGTTCGGGCAAGGAAGAGGGTTTGTATCGATGGTGAATTGGTGGTGGTGGTGGCCAACCCTGACGGGGACCGAAAGACTCCCCCAAAATACTATGATAATCCCGCCGGGCCCTACGGCGACAGGAGGCGGACCGCACAGGCAAGTGCATCCCGGATACACACACACACACACCGGGTGGGGTATTACATACCGTACCATAAGTTACCGCTGCCGGGTGTCTAGGATATGGGTTACCAGCACAAGTTATGGGCACACACCTTGCTGCTGCTTCTGACCTCGCTAGGATGCATCAGCATCATTGGTACCTGTACCTGACGAAGATTCGGGGGTCCACTGCCGCCATCTCACCTCCGCCAAACCAAGCCACCAGCGACCAGCGCCTCTCTAGCCGCCGGCTGCCCTCACTATTGGCCGGAGTTGCTATTGTTACCTGTTGGTGATTCTTGGCGCAAAATCTGTTGATTTTGCCATACCGGCACAGCCAGCCGGGTGACACACTTGAGCTTGCGAGGGTGGAAGCTTCTGTCAGTAGTTGCTGGTGGGGTGGAACATGATTCGAGCGCTTGCGTTATTGCACTTTCTGGTGGTTGGTCGTAGGCTATGGGTATGCCCACTACCGGGTACAGTACAGTACTGTGGGAGAGACCCCTGTGGTTGGGTGTTGAGGGAGCGTTCCTTCTTGTTGATTGCTATAGTAAATATAGGGGTCTATATATATACATGTCGGAGACCCATTGACTGCATCATCAAATCCATCTACGCAATTGGTCGTAATACACCCTCAGGCCATCCAGACGCCCGGCAGTGACTTACTGTACTCGGCTCCAGCACGCCTCCAATATCAGCTCCTGCGGAGAACACTGGCATTGTGCGGTACAAACATTGTATGAAGCTTAAAACGGGAGTATCGGCTCACCGTGCAAGAGGATAACCTAAACCCGCCCCTAGACTGCGGTAACCTCAAACTATCGGTATGCGAGTTCGACGACATTTTCTTGCTTGGCCTCGCCATTTCTGCTATGCTCTGGGACGCCCGTCACTTGCTATTAGCACTATCCCATCATTCGTTCCGGAATTTCGCCACCCTTTAACTTAGTGCCCACCGGTATTTGGTCTTCTACCCTTCGGAAACTGGCCTCGTAAAGATATGGTTTTGGTCACTCGATAGTGGTTTGACCATGTCACCCCCTTCCAAGTGCTTTTGGGGTTAGCGCCGGCCGCAGCGCGGCTTCGTGGTGGGACCGAGTCTGCAGTCAAACCTCGCTTTCCCGGGGCTCGGCAGTCCGAATATCATGCCCGGCTGCCCGGTGTGGATGGTGTGATTGACCGAGCTGGCACCTGTGCAATAGAGTTGACCATGTGATGAGATATGCAATCGAATAAAGCAGTGGAATTATACTGATAAAGCTAACAGTAAAACACAGTAAATAAGAGGGGTGGGGAAAGGGGGAGAACAGAACTTGAAAACAACAGAAAATGAGGTGGTGTCGTGGGTGGTACAGGTGGGTTGGTTGTGTCTCTGTTCCTCCTCTCTCCCAAAGGAAGGCAAGTACGGCACGGTACTGTGCTGGTACTTGTACCTCAACACGAACATTGTAACGGGTGGTCTGAAGAATAGCGCAAGACCAAGCTAAGGTCCCGCAATACCGGAAGACAGTGCACGGTGCTTTAACTGTACCGTGTCCGGCTTTTCCGAGCCGCGACCTACTTGTACCGGCACCGAGTGCGTGATGATTTATTGTTTCCTATCCCTTCGTTCGTATTCACGGACGCGAGCTACTGAAGGGCTAGAGGAAACCAGAGATACGCTAGGCCTTTAAATGGTAGTCTTGAGTGGTGTGCCAAGAGAAATGTGGCTGTTGCTACAGAAAATCTTCATCAACCACCAAACTTCAACCACTGCATGGAAGTTCCGGCATCTGCCCTCCTCCTCACCGCAAGCCAAAGCTGAGCTCACCTTCTGGTATCTCATACCTTCGGACCCCCTACCCACCACCCACCAAGATACCAACAGACTGTTCAGCAAATCTCTTGGTACCTCCTTGTCAGGAAGGCCCTGAACTGTAGTTCTAACTCTTGGATTGTAAAGAACGGAGTTGTAACTTCTTCCTTCAATTCTACTAAACGAGGAACCAGCAGACCAACCAACCATCCCATCCCACTTCAACATCGGGAGTACCAAATCACACCCAGCAAGCTTTTCTCTTGCCTTTATCACCTAGGCCAACAAATACAGTCTTCCAAGTCACTGGAGCTCAGAATTCCTTCCTTTATCTGTACAGTAAGTTTAATAAAAGAGTGAGATATTATAGAGAAAAATAAAAGGCTAATATGAAGAAGGAAAAAATGGCCGACCGGTATCCTGAACACCCGAGTCTAGCGATCTTCAATTTCCATCAGCCAGATCTAGTACCTGTTCTTCCTGCGCATAGGGAGCTGGACCTGGACGAGTCTGAAGAGGAAATAGAATTAGATAATGATGGATATGTTCAAGGGTGGGGTGAGAATGAAAGTGAAGGTGAAGGTGAAGGTCACGATGAAGGCAGTAGTAAAAGCACTACAAGGAGAAGAGCAGGTTTATTGAATCGGGAATTACCGCCTCCGCCCCAATTCACTCCATTCAACCATCATGCTACAGAGCATGTTCGAAAGGTTACGCTACCTTCAGACTTTCCCGAGAGTTTTTTGATGACTATGAATGAGGATCGACTTACCTCAGCTGATAGCCTTGCTCCTGAGTCTACAGAAGTGGTGGAAGGCCCCATCCAACTAAATCAACGTCTCGTTCCCGGTTCTTTTTTCTCACTCTTTTTTCCAGTAACCGAGTACGAAACCTTGGCCAATAATACAAATGCCTACGCAGCTTCAAAGGGTGCAGGGGAGACTGGTCGCCAGTGGTGGAATACTTCATCAGGAGAGCTAATGATATTTGTTGGCCTTTTAATATACATGGGGGTTCATAAGTCAATGAGAGTAGGACTGTACTGGGAGAAAAGTGATGAGTTTCCAAGACATGAAATCACCGAGTATATGTCTAAATTTCGATTCGAACAACTGAAAAGATATTTTCATATCTCTCCCCCGCCCCAGCCCAACCCCGAGCCCAATTCTGATCACCTGAATTCCCGCCGGTCACCAGCATGCAAGCATTGGACCCAGAAGCTGCAGCCTCTTGCGACCAATTTAGAGCAAAGATTTCAGTCCTATTTGCTTCCGGCAACTCATGTTGCAATCGACGAAATGATGGTACGGTTTACGGGACGATCAGTACATACTGTGATGATGCGAGCAAAGCCTATTCCACAGGGCTTTAAGATGTTAGCTTTGTGTGAGCGTGGATACACATATGCTTTCATGTTTACATCTCGGGTAGATAAATTTTCTGATCTACAAAGAAGTCTCTATAATGGTCCCAGTCAACAATCTCTCTCTCCTACCTCCTCCGCAGTTTTTCAGTTGATGATGTCACTTCCCTATGCGGACCACCGGTTCGTTCTCTATTGTGATAATTACTTTTCAAATATTCCTTTATTTAAAGCTTTACGGGAATATTCTATTGCTGCTTGTGGGACTACGAGGCCAAACTCAGCAAAATATCCTCCAGTTCTCAAGTTTAATAAGCATACCTCACAACTTCCTTGGAATACTCTATCAGGAGTTGTTTCTACCGATGTTCTTGCAGTTGTTTGGCAAGATAAAAATGTTGTTCGCTTCCTCACCACCTACTATGAGTGCACACCAGAGGAGAGAAATTTCACTACCCGAAGCCGCAAACGACCTCGCATTACCTCAGCTAATTCTGAACTCATCAGAGCTGGATGGGGTGAAGACCATATCCGAGAACTGCGAATACCACTCTTATCAGTCAATTATAATGACTATATGGGAGGGGTTGATATTGCCGACCAGCGGCGTAGCTACTATTATACTCAACTTCCTACTTGTCGCAATTGGTTTCCTTTATTTTTTTGGCTACTTGACACTTCTATCATAAATTCCTTTCTCCTATCGCAGGTTTATTTTTCGGCTCTTCCAAGTGGTCTCACCTCTTCATCCTCGTCCTCTAGTTTCCTTTCTCCTACAGGTACATACTCCTTCCTTAGTCCTAAGAGTAAATCCTGGTCCGCTCATGGGTTTTACCGTACTCGACTTGCTTGGAACTTAGTTCTTGAAGGATTTCACCGTTCAAAGATATTACCTGCCCCCACTGCCCCACCCACCGACCCACACTCTCCCCCACCAAGAATCCAACCAACAGGCAACCAGCCACAAAGGTATAGAAGACGAGGTGCCGGTTCATATATTACAAAACATTATGATCTGAATTCACACCGTCTTCTACCTGGTGAGCACAGCTTAGAAAAAGCTCCCCGTACTAGGAACTACTGCCTCTTCTGCCGGTATCTTTCAAAAAAGCCTAAATTGACCACTCTATTTCACCATCCCAATGGCCCAAAAGGGCGGGTTCGGTATACCAATTTTCAATGCTCATTTTGTAAAGTGCCCTTATGTAAAACTTTTTGTATGCAAAAGTATCATGACTCTCAAATTTCTTACTAGGCGTCTGCAGCGTTTATCTGTCTTCCTGTTACAGTTAGTTTTTACTTTCACTTAATTTTTTCTTGGTATAGCCTCTCCGCTTAAAATTGTTACTCCTTCGTTGATCCTTGCGCTATCGCGCACTAAAAGTACGTGAAATTCGGCATACGAACGAAGGGATCATAATATCAGCCACAACACCTTCCAAGGTGTGACAACCGCAATTCCCCGATTGGCCGGATTACCAATAATTAACCCATTCCCTCTAACTCACCGGTGCAGCACTTCCTTCCCCTTTCCTCCCCCACGATAAGCGAATGCGAAGGAGCCTGGGCTGTGACCGATGCTCCCCTTACCGTGTGACACCGTGAGCGAGCCTGGCGCGAAAAAAATTGGGGGGGGTGTGTGCAGGGGGGGGCGTTCCTCCGGAAACAGTCATGTTGGCCACCTTCCAGTCACCGATCAGGCAAGAAATCCAAATCGAGTGTCAATCTGCTCGGGTGACATTATGTGAAACAATTTCCTGGATTTCACTTTCCGGCCCCTTGGGACCCTGTATTGGAACTGACGGGGGAATTGTTGGGAGGGCTATTGTCGATAGATCGGTCTTGGCACATATTGTGTGGGAAATGCCCTGGCTTGGCGCTATTTTAAACTTCGGCTTCGTAGTTTCCATGGCAGGGTAGACAACAATTCTTTGATAATCTGTGCGCGATTGGGGAGATGTTGGAGAGAATTTTGGAGCACAGTATCAATTCTTTATGAATTTTTCACGGCCCTAGAATGTACTGAACGGGAAGCGTCTGGCGTGGGGCAGCATGGTTTGGGTTGTTGCATGCCATTAGGGAGGTTCTGCTAAGACGGTCGTAATAAGAACTGTAATTATTGCCAGAGCAACCACGCTAACTATTCCAAATTGGTATAAGTACAATGTGGCTCAACTTTTGTAAAGTCTTAAGAACAGTTCTTAAATAGGGCGGTTGTAAAAAGGCTCTGTTGACATGTTTGTTGACAACTGCCACCCCCTTCCTTCAACCCCCATTGCTTTATTTTCATTCTGATAAGAACAAAGATATCAATGCCAGAGGGGCTCAACTCAAGACTACCAGGAATTAGAAATTGTCTGTGCAGGACCACTGGTACTATCATGCAATTGATTCAGCCATAGGGAAAAACTTCTTCTCGCAAGGCTCTGTGTTCAACATGGTGGCGAGTTTTCAATCCAAGGAGGACATGAGCACTTTTGACTCAAAATTCAATAATTGTTTTCTACCGCTCTTGGTCGTCCTGTCTACAATCCGCACAGTATGATGGCACACATGCTTGCTAAATATGACTCAAAACTCAGTCAAGAAGCTAAAGAGAGTGGAACAGCGCAGACTGATGGCGAGTATGAGCAAACTATGCCTCAGTGGAAGGTCCGCATAGAAAGTGTAAGTTCAAGTTTATAGTTTGTTGAAAGTAACTCTTTATTTTATTTTATGTTTATTTTATTAAAATTTTTAATCTAAATACTAATTTTAAAAGAATGGTGATGGACATAGTAGTGGTATAGGCCAAAGGGAAAAAGCAAACTCAGAGAAAGAAAAGTAAGAAAGTTTGGCAGCCGCTCATTAAAAAAGATTGCTTTCTACAATGAAGGAAAAGAGAAGTTATCAGACAGCAGTAGTTGTTCTGGATGCCTATTACAAAAGTGAGGAGAAGAAGAATAGAAGGGATAATATAAGTAGATATGAGGGTTTAAAGCCTGGGAATAGCCGAGATGAGGAAAGTAAGCAAGTATGTGGGAAAGATATTATTTTTGCTGGTTCATGTTCTTGAACTACAGTAAAGAAAGAAAAGATTGAGTCTATACAGGATAAGAGAAGGAAGATTAAGGAGTGGGGAGAACTTTTGGATACCAGTTTGGCAGAAGAAAGTAGTCATTTAACAGTGGGTCTTGAGCGGGTTGCTAGTACTCTCATAGCTGCTTGCCCAACTAGTGATTTAACTGGTCAATCCTCCAATGTACCAACAATATCCAAAACTGATATGACTGAAACATGTTTCAAGTTACTTGAATCATGACTGGAGACTGCTGAGGAGGCCTTGAAGGAAGTTAAGGGAAATACAGCTGAATTTTGAATATTTTGCATCAGAAATAGTTCGTCTCAGTTGTTGGATTGCCTATAGGCTATGAGGTTAGATGGATATGCAGATATATGGTTTGGCAGATATGCGGTTATCAGGTATGTGATTTTATAGTATATAGTAATGAACCAGAGTGTAGTGTTATGTTTCTTTGAGTTACTTCTTTTGTCCTTTTTTTTCCTTAATTATTATTTGATATATACAAGTAATCCTCGATGAAAGGAGATAATAAACTGTATTTTTCAGAGACCTGATTCCTGCCAGTAATACGTAAAATAATATTACTTAACAGAGTAGCTACCATATAGTATCCTGCAGTAGATGATAATTCTAATCGCAATCCACCTTTAAATGAATTCAAAGCCCAATAATTAACTATACGCCCAAATCCCCACTCAACGACTATCCTCTGTCCAGACAGTACTACATTTGTAGCCTCTTCCTCCTGTGTTAATGGTTTATTAACCTGCTCAACAAATGGACCTATCACTCCAAATGCGAGTGAATATGCAGAATCACTGTAGACATATAACCTTTCTTCTTCTGATATTTCACTTTTAGAAAATATATCCTGCAAAATCTCCACAATACCACAAGAGTGCCAAACAACCCAGTCACCTATTGGGCTAGGAAATGGTCCTACTAGTGATAATAGCAAGCCATCAGGTGTTACAGTACTCTAGAATTTAAATGTGTGACATTTTTTATATCCTGAGTAAAAACTACCTTGATTTTCACCAGGATGACAGAATGGCCTCATGGTACCATCCACGAAGCCCCAAATTCCTGGCAGTCTAAAAGTACACTTAACTGCATTTGCATACCTGTACATAGTATTAATTATTAGTTTTTACTTGATAAAGTAATTCAGCTTCTATCTTTCTCTGTTTATTAACTAAATACACATACCTTTACAGAGTATCAAATGTCAGTCTCCACTTATCCCAAAACAACAGCTCTGCATACTTCAATATCAGATATGATACTAAATCGTTGAAGATTACAGATAATCTTCCCCTTGAACTACCAAAGATTTTCAAGCAATCTTTTAACCGGTAGGGGTAGGAAAGCTGATAGAGTAGGATGCAAAAAGCCTCCTTCAGGTGGGGATTGTAGTAGTATCTCCACTGAATACGATGTAGCTTGAGATATGGAAGTATTTGATGTATTTCTTCTTTTGAAAATCTGATTTATAATTTAGCTACTTCTACTACACTTAACCTAAGAACTAAATTAACTAGAAAGAGTACTTGAGTATAGATTGAACATTTAAAAAGATTGAAACTATAGGAAAGGGAAAAAAGCAGCAATACTGAAGGTACTTGTGAAAGTTGACCTCATCCCATCCACAATTATCCAAACAAAACACTCTCATTTCATAGGATATTGGCTGGTGTGGAAGGGTATACGAGCGCTGCCTTTCTTCCTACTGTTCTTGCAACCGCAAACATACTTATTGGACATATCTTATATAGGCTACAAGAAGAATCAGAAAAAGAAGAATATGTTGTTGATGATGCTCTCTTTCCATATCGATTATCAGAAGTGGAAAATGTTGTGGTGGGATAGCTAATAGGATGGAGGATGAGAAGGTGAGGATGTGAACCATATCCCGACTGACGTCAAGTTGTGTTGTCAACTTCATTTTGCAGAACCTGAACTAAAGAATGGACCATCGCCACAACAGACTTTGCCAAGATTTAAGAACAGTTCTTATTACGACCGTCTTAGTAGAACCTCCCTATTCTGGTTACCACTTTTGGCACCAACCTCGTTCCTGGTATGATACTCGAGTCCATACCGGTATCCCTAACTGCCAGCGACACCACGAGCTACTTCGGGCGCGGGATAAGGTTTACTGATTCCTGGCCCTCCGATATGAATACGAAAATGGAATGGGGCTTTACGCTTCACATCAAGGAAAAGATTCAGCTTGCAGTAGATATCCCTTCGTCTGTATTAGTCACTTTTTCAGTTTCCTGGGATCTCGCCATCCGGTATTAGGGATAGTTCAAGTGTGGCAGTGCGCACAAGTACTCGGGGGTTGACAAAAGTCGGGCGCACTTCCGAAAGGGGAAGAGGCGATTTCTCGAGCAACTCTCGGGAAACAGGATTCGTGTAACCGCGCCCGAAATACCCTTACCCCCGAGTACAACTACTGCCTTTGGTAAAGATCCTAGGCTAACCCTAGCCCATTAACCACGCTACGAGGCTGCGAAATCCGCGCACAGATTAGGGCATCCGCGGAGTACCGACGATCAACCAACTCTCATAAGATCGGCTAAAAAGAAGGAAAGCCTTCCTGCCGGAAGATTCCATAGAGGGCATTGTGCACATCGAAAGGGGAAAGGGCTTTCGGGTATTCGGGAAGAGCAGCACGAAATGGTGGAACGTGATTGGTTGAGTACAGGGATAATAGGTGGGTCCTTTTGTACTGTACGAGTAAGGTCTCACAGAGAGCCAATGCCGTGGGAAATGTCGCACAGCCGGGAAGCTTGACTTTCCCACTCCTTCCACCCCTCGTTCCACACTGTACTCGAGTACTAGTACTAGAAACAGGGCCGAAAAAAAAAACATATCCCCCCCCTCCTACCGTACTTGCTTCTCAGCCTCAGTAGAGTTTAAATTTATTGGGAAGGTTGTGCTGCAGAGCAATCTCCCCCCCTTTATTCCACTGGCCGAGCTCAGGATGTTTGTACTTAATCCTTCTTCTCCCTTCCTGAAAGTGTCTTTCTGCGGATATCTGTCGAAAATCAGTCTTCACGATGCTACCCTCTCAGCAACAACAACCTATGCAGCCGATGCAACCCATGCAACCCTTGCAGCCCATGCCTTACCAACCTCCCCCGATGAAGCCGGGTAAAGGAAAGAAGCAGCAGCAGCAGCAATTTCCAAAGTATAAGGACGAGAAGAAAACCGGCACCGCGAAAAGATTTCTGGGGGATACACTTGCAGGAAGGTTTGTCCGGTCGGCAGTCCAGACGGCCTCTAGCACTTGGAAACTACCCGGGTCTCTGTCTCCATGGGGTGACAATAACAGGTTTGTCTGCCGCGCCTCCAAGTGACGCAGGGTGGGTGAAGCCAACTAGTTCATCCTTTCTTTAGTTTGACCTTGCCGAACGTGAGATATCGTGATGCTGTACTGTTTACATCGTAAGTAAGGGGGCCCTCCAGGTCGCAATTGGTGATAATCGCTGATCATATTCGACACAGCTTCGAATTTGTCGGAGGACCCCTACTCGAAGCTGGAGGAGACGCTCTTGGGGGAGCAATTGGCTGTGATACCTTCGCTGCAGAAATCATAAACCCGGCTGTAGATTTCTGTTGCTACAATACTGTAGCAAAATACGCCCTGTTTCAAATCATCGAGCAAGCAATCGACCAAGGTCACACGATCCTTTCCCTTTTCCTGGCCGCTTTAAGGAGCTAATATGTGCGACAGGACTGCTGGAACACATCCTCCCCGAAGAAGAAAAAATGCTTCGTACAACCAGCATGCGGACACTCCAGTGCGTCGTGAAGCACAAGCTAATGGACGTTGATGCCGACCTTCGCCTGGCTAGAGTAACACCCTCTCAGAACCCTTTATCCTGCGAAAAAGGCTGGTTCTGCCCTTACCTCTTCGCCAGCTCCCGTACTCCTATAATCCCACGCTCTCAGGACTTCACCATCGCGCAGTGCTTTGGCCCATTCTTAGCAGGTGACTACCGCTTGGCACACAAACTCCTTTCCGAGTCTGCGGCGGTGCTCTCCCTTTGCAACCCCGATCCCACTGTCAACATCGGCGTCAACCGTGTACTCGTGACGTTCATCGGGATCACCCCATACAGAGGTGGTATGTGGTCTTCTTCCCGAAGACCCGGCGCTGCGCTTATGAATTTTCACCTGCTGAATGGGTGCCCTTCTATGGTTATCCCAGTGAATAATATGGCACCGATTGTAGCATGGAGCCCAACTACGTTGGCCAGTATAAAGAATCCGGGCTTCAACCCGGAGTGGTGGCATGGACAGATATGCGAGTTCTTGGATACAATTATCAGTATTAAGGACTGCACGCCGGGGATCAGGGCCAATTATGAGCCGGCGTTGGGCAGGTCAACGAGTATGGTCGTCAATGGAGCATTGGGATTGAGGAATGTGCAACCGGGGATTCTGAAGGGACTGGATCCCGAGAGAGCGGGGTGAGCCGAAATCCTTCATTTGCGTCTGTGAGTCGTTGTTAACCTTCAGGGATAGGATTGCATTTTTTAGGTATTAGGTTTTAGATTGCCTTGCTATCGTTTTTGTTTGCTCTGTTCAGAATGCGGAGTTTGGGTAATAAAATTGCATGGCGAGTGACGACCTATGAATAAATGATTTAATCCGAAATTACTGGAGCTGGAAGCGTTTAAACTCCAGTAGTTCGGCCGGGTATGGTTCTGAGGGCGCGATAGCACAGATTTGCCGTCACCGCCATCGCAGAAGGATTCGAACACCTCCCACTCCTTTAAATGCCACCACAGCCGGAAGCTAGGCGCTTGCGGTTTATAAGAGTATGGCGCAGAACCTGTCCATTGCAGAAATTCCGGAGAAAGATTACCGACGCATGGTGTAATCCGCTTTGGGTCCGGTCGTGAATGCTTATCCGTTACATGCCCCGTGATATGATTACCCTAACGCTATCGGATGGCAGCTGGCACTCTCTCCAATACCAAAACCCAAAGCTAGAAAACGTCACCAAATTCATCATATAATAGAGACTTTGCGATTGATAAGTCCAGGGTCTTTTTAACTATCTTGGCAGCATATGCCAAGCATTAGATTATCTAGATCTTGATTTGACTCTTGATTATTATCAAATCTGCATAATTTGACCTCTGCTAGTTGAATTCTTTAAAACTTGATCAAAACTATTCTATCTTAAACAATTTTATACTTATTGGAACTCCCAGATACCACAAAATAAGCGGTTTTGACCTTGTCTTATTCAACTTTGAGTTAGGTTTTGTGGAGTTGAGAATTTACCAGAATATATTGATATATATCAATATCCAATAGCAAGAATTGGAGAGAGAAGGAGGGCCAATTGATTTGAAGAAACTGGAGCCATAGACATGGAGAATATGCTTTATATAGTGTAATATATCAAAAACTGGTCTGTGAATCAAATGTATATAAAAAGAGAATAATGGGTAATAAAATAGGTTTTTTTAAAGAAGAAATAGAGAGATTAGCAAATTGTCTTAATATTTCATCAAAGATATATGCAGAAAATATAATTTTTGAATCTGATAGTATAGCATTATGAATGCTACTCACAAGACTTATATGATTTCATCAATTATCAGATATTTATCTCCAATTTGATTGAAAACTAGAATAAGTTTTACATATCATAAATACTCTTTTAAAATTTATATATGAGTGGTAGGAGCAGCTACTACCTTTTGATATAAAACAGATAACTTTTCAATACTCAGCAATCTATACAATTATGATTAAAGGAAAAAATGTTCTGTTAACTAGCTGTTAGAGCTTTGTTGATAGTACTTTACTGCCAATTACAAGATCAATTTATAGGCAGTAGTCTTTCTATAAATGGATAGAAGAGAATGTATTCTTTGAAGTATCAGACAATCATTGTACCTGATAAGATTATTGCTTATTTAAATTGACTAGTAGAAAGCCAAATCTATAATTCTAGTATATAGTGAGAGACTGGAGTATTAGACATATTAAATAGTCATACTTATGCTTCTAATAGATTACCTTTGTAGACTTATGGAGGTTGAGTATATGGTATTAGTAACTATTTAATATCACTCTTCGGTAGTACTAGCATCACAGCAAATGAGAGAGATTGAAATAAATCAATGTTCCAAATTCAAATTGTTGAATGGTACTCTAAAAAGGTTTTACAGCTGTTTACAGCTTTATATTTCACAGAAACTCAATATATATTAGTTTCTCCATCTGGTATATAATATTCAGTTATAGTTTCTTTATACAATACTTATATCTGCTTAAACAATTCTCAAATAGTACAATACTTCATACCAGAAGCTGAGAAACAATTGAATCTACTAAACAGAAATAACAATCATATTCTAGTTCAACCTCCTACCTTAGAAGAATGTTTTCATTTTTATGAATAACAAAATAAGATATATAATTAATTTAATCTTTGTATTTCCAAGATTTCAATTATTTTTGACATTGTTTACAGAATAATTTGTTATTTACTGCAGTTTCCAACAAGCTTCTGTAGTCTCCAACTATCTACTACAGGCTTCAGCAATCCCCTCTATTATCTCTAGTAACCTTCCACTGTTCTGCAGTAATCTTCCATATTCTACCATCCTCTAAAACTTACTATACTACTTCCATCACTTTCAGGCAATCCTCCACCCCTACCTTCTCCTTCTTCTTATACCCTGCAGGCCTCCTGCTAATCCTTTATAGCTTTTGACAATCACTTATAGTTTTGATAATTTTCTACTATCTTCTGCAATTTATCTCACAGTTCAGTTGGTATTTATAGCAGTTTTCTACTATTAATAGTGGTTCTTGATAGTACCTGGTAATCCCAGGTAGTCTTAAAGAGACTCCTCTCATATACTTAACTACTCTTGTTTTATTCCATAGGTACAGCAAGTAAGTAAATGAATAAGTATATAAGATAGTAATTGAGTGCAGGAGTGAGTAAAAGAGTAAGTGAGTAAGAAAGTAAGTAAATAAGTAAGTATACAAGTAAGTAAAAATATAGGAAGGAGAAAGTATAGAGATATTAGAAAAAGGCTAGGAGTAGTTGAAAGAGTGCATAAGAGATTGAAGTAGAATTTGAATTAACTTATTAGTTCATTGATTGCTTTCAATTAACAAATCCAGTTTTCTTCCTAACTTCTGCTATACTATAACATTCTCTCTCTTCTAAATCTCTCATTCCTCTACCTTTCTTTTCAAATCAGCTGTCTTCTTATATAGGCTATTCACAACTCCTATAACCTCTTTCACATATAGATTTTTAATGTGATTTTTTTTAGTTTGAATAGTAATAGCAAAAAGAGATTACAGCCCATATTGCTAGTAGTACTTGTATGCTGTAAAGCTTGCAGGCTTGCTTTTAGAAGTACTCTAAAGAGTGCCTACTAGCTTGATATCACTTTCTAGCTTAATATCACTTTATAGCTTAGTGTCACAAATGGTGACAGGGGTGGAAGATTGGTTACATCTTGGAAGACTCAGAATAGTGTAGAGGAAGGTTTTAGTTTAGCTTACTGGCAAGGCAGATTGGTCAGACTTACTAGTAAGACAGATTAGTTAGACTTTCATATCAGGGCTCACATTGGGGTCATGAGGTCTCACACGATTCATGGTTGTGAGTTGTTGGTATGTTTTGATTAGTTGATATGCCTGAGTGGCTCACAGTTATGAGTCATATGATGTTATGACTTTCGCACATGATTTGAATAGTGAGTCATGGGTCTTATGCATATGATACAATTAGTACATATGATCATGGTAGGTGACTCAAGTGTATGAGTTTCAGGGTTAGGGTTGGCATAAAGAGCAAGTATAAAAAGGATCACTAGGACCCAGGAGGACGAGCTCTTGATGCTATCATCTTTTTATCTTCTTACCTATAACTTTACTACTCTACTCTTCGTCTATATGGCAATATTGTGTACCTACCCTTGTGAGTGAGTCATTAGATAGAAGCCTTGAGTGCTTAGCTATCCAACTTGGATAAAGACAGCAGAGTCTTGTATAATGAGGGCTCAGGTATTATCACTTGTATTAAGAGTGTACTGACAGGTAGAAAACATTATATTTCATAGCATCTACTAAGGACATGCTTGATAATATAAGAAGACAAGAGGGTAGTAACAGCAATCCAATGACAAGGACAAAATAGATAGTTATAACAAAAATAAAATTGACAACTATCTTGAGCTTCTAGCATTAGGAGAAGCAGTTAGTCAAATAGGGTTCTCTCAAGAAGAGAGCAGACCTATGAGTCTGGTTATACTAGAGTAACAACAACAAGAGACCAGTTCATCCTTCAACACAGAACAAGAGATGAGGATGTTGGGAATCATAGCAATGACAATAGCCTCAAGACCCCAAATGGTGGGAATAACAGGAGAGCAGCTCATGGCATTACTAGGAATGATACAGGCCAACAGACCCAGTGGGATAGCATCCTAGAAGCAAAAGAACTAGACATTTCTACTGGTGAAGGAATGAAGCTAGGAGAATTTCTCTTGCAGCTTGAAAGGTACTGTCGAGTCAGGAACTACAGAGAAGATCATAACACCACTAAGGTAGCATATGCCAAATCCCTTCTGCATAACATGGCTGGCAAATGGATAACCCTTTATATTGAAAAGTCCAAAGACCATACATAGGAAACCTGGGATAGCTTCAAGGATGTCCTAAAGAAGTAGTCTGGAGATATTAATGTGAAACAGGAAGCACGAAACAAACTGGAGACTATGCAATAAGGCAAAAAGAATATAACAGATTTCTGGAATGAGTTCTAGTACCTAGCAGTAGAGGCTGAATATGACGATACAACTCTCTGGCATTTCCTACTAAAAGTGTATAATACTCAGTTACAAGATGCATGGGGCAGGGCAGAAACCAAATATATGACTATATTGGATTTTGCAATATAGACAATTGTACGAGAACAATGGCTAGACATAGTCAAACACATTCAGGAAAGAAGGATGACCACAGAGTACCGGACAGTGCTGTGAAATCAGTATAGCATATTTAGGCGTTCACTATAAACAACTGCTAAAAGGGGTAATGTGATGGACCTGGATGCTATTCAAAGAAGACCAAATCTCAACTTGTCGTAACAGGAATACTAAAGAAGGGTAACAGTTAGACTATACCTAGGATGTAGGAAGAGTGGTCATGTGCTATGCAACTGCAGGCTAACTAGGGACAACCAGAATAAGACCCAGTAGAGCAGACAGAGCCAATCAAGGACGATACTACAAATATCTATCCTGACCTGACTGCAAGAGATGAATCTCAACACAGAGAATAATAATGGGAAAAAGGACGACTATCTACAGTATTAGTTGGTTTGAGGGATGGGATGCAACTGAAACTTATTAGCCTGGTAAATTATTATGCGAGATTATCTATAAAACCCCTTGGACATGAAGGAGATCATATCATAGTTAAGACATTACTACATGGCAGGAAAGAAATAGTTATGATACATGCGATGATTGTCTCAGGAGAAACAGGGAACTTCCTTGATAAAGATATAAGTAACAAACATGGCCTCAACACTGTTTGGGCCAAAGAACTGAGAGATATACACTTAGCAAATAGAATAAAGAGTATCATGAGACTGATTATCCATACAGTGCAAGTACCTATAGGTATTTGCAGCTATCAGGGAGTGGTGACCTTCCAGATAGCCAACCTGTAAAGCTATGAGCCAGTTCTAAGAATATCATAGTTGAGACAACGCAGTCCCACAATTGAGTAGAAAAATAACAAGATCACATTTGCAAATGAATGATGTGCGACTGACTGTCTACACAGTTTACTAGTAGTATATATGACCCTCAAAGTGGAAGTCCTGGAAGGAAACTTGATTATAAAGTTTTCGCAAATCAAGTCTCCAAAAGCACAAAGTGCCCCAAGTGGCAGAGGGGGTCAATGGATCTGAGTCAAGATATTGGCTAAAGAGGCAAAAGTGCCTATGAAGATTTGAGCAAAATTGGCAGGACACAACCTATACACCAATGAATAACAGAGGTTACCTGCCAGAGTGCAGATGATGATAGCCACTGGAATAGCTGTTTGGCTACTACAAGGCACCTATGGGTGGATTGCCCCACACAGTGGTTTAGCAGTCATGCATTGACTCATGACCAATGCAGGAGTACTAGATGCTATCTATACAGGTAAAGTGATAGTAGTCCTGGAAAACCTAGGTAATAAGTAATACCAAGTGAAAAAAGATGACTGAATTACACAGCTAATTAACAAGAAGATTAATGACAAAGAGCTACAGGAATTGGAATCTCTTGATGAAACTACTCGCAGAACAAAAGAATATAGAAATACAGATCAAGCAACAAGTGAGGATGAGAAGACCTTAAAACAAAACGAGATAGATGCGATCACTGCATCTACATTCAGGAAGTTTCACCAATACAGAAAAAATGCTAGAACCCTCAAGATACGATGGGATCAAGAACTGGCTAGCCAGGGCAAAATTGAAATCAGCACCAAATTGGTAATTCAATACAAACACCTTAAAGAATACACACCATTAAGCCAGTTGATCCTTAAGGAATACCATCAATACTAGAAACCATTCTAAGAAGAGAAAATAATGGAAGTACTGCTGAATCAGAAAGGGATGAACTTGAGGATCAAATTCAAGAAGGTTGTCCTATTCCTAGAGAAAAGAATTTACTGCTTAGTATAAACAAAGTTACAGGAACTCAAGACCTATATTATGCAGAATATATAAAGAGGATATATCAGAAACTCTTACATAGAAGGAGGATTGCCCATCCTGTTTGGATAAAAGAAGAATAGAAAATTGAGATTATGCGTGGACTATTGCACCCTTAATAAGATTATGAAGAAAGATCAGTACCTGCTACTACTAATATCCTAGGCCAAAGACCGATTGGGGTTAGTAAAATACTTCACCAGGCTGGACATCAAGGAAGTATACTACAATGTCATGATTAAGCTAGGAGATGAGTGAAAAACTATATTGGCTACGAGTGATAGAACATACAGGAATCTGGTCATACCGTTTGGGCCAATCAGTACTCCAGCAATATTTCTATAATGCGGGCACTTCTAGGAAGATGGGTCCCAAGGTTGCGACCACATTGAACAACTGTAAACTTATCGCCAAAGGTTCAAACAGATGCAAGAGCAAAGTAACGGTAAAACTTAATATCGTTAAGCCTGATGCTTCATTCAATTAATGTCTCAAGAGGATTGATTGTTGGAGTAGGAGAGTTCTTGTATAGACTTTCAGGTAGTTTTATCTTATGCCAGAAACTCACCCATTAGTTTATTCGAACTATTTGAGCACACCCTTCTCTGTTAAGAGTGGTCTGACACGTCTCCTGGCACACCCTTTGGGCATGCATGTGTCGGCACACTCTAGTCGGTGTTCATCTTATGCTGTTATTATTTCTGTAGTGCATTTCCATTTTGCCCGCCGGAGTGAAAACTTCTTCATATGGATGTCTTACCAGTGGCTAACATTCAAGACACCTGATAAACTGGACTATATATAACACCCTTCCCATATGCATTGATCTCTACTTGACCCCTGAAGCTACTGTGAGCGGTTTATCTACCTACTATTGACGATTCTTGGGCTTCCGGTGTCTTGCACAGGATATAGTGGTCCGGGAGTGACCCAATAGGCGCTACCCATGACCACCACCCCGGATCCCCTTTACCTGTAGGAGGTATCATGCTTTTAGTGTCTGTGCACTTCCCTTACAGAGACTATGGCGTTGGGGACACTTTCGGGCTTGGTGGGTGTAAAACTCTCCCAGTTGCCCAGGAACCACCCGGGACTAGCTTTGGGACCCCCACGGTTAACACCTATTAACTCCGCCAGTTTTGGTCCGTTTTACTGCGAGCAACTTGGGGGAGGTACTCCACCTTCCGCCCGATGCCCCCTAAGATATCCTGCGAACGGCTTACTGTTGACTGGATGGCAGTGACGTATACACTGTTGCAAGCAGGTCTCCAAAGATCCTTCTTTGCTAGACTGCACACAACTACACAACCGTTTGCCCATGACATCCGGGCCTCAAGGCGGGGCCAGAGGGGTATGATAATGATAATGTCTCCAATTTACAGCTTCTTCGGAGCTGCATAGCTGTAAGGGGGGCACCACTAGGAAGATGGATCCCAAGGTTGCGACTGCACTGAACGACTTCAAACTTATCACCAAAAGTTCACACAGATGTAAGAGTAAAGTAAAAGGTAAAACTTAATATTGTTAAGCCTGACGCTTCACTCAATTAAGGTCTCGAGAGGATTGATTGTTGGAGTAGGAGAGTTCTCGCATAGACTTTCAGGTAGTTGTATCTTATGCCAGAAACTCCGCCATCAGTTTACTCGAACTATTCGAGCACACCCTTCTCCGCTAACAGTGGTCTGACACGTCTCCTTGCACACTCTTCAGGCATGCATGTGTCGACACACCCTAGTCGGCATTCAACTTGTACGGTTATCGTTTCTGCGGTGCATTTCCATTTTGCCCGCCGGAGTGAAAACTTCTTCGCATCGGTGTCTAGCCAGTGGCTAACACTCAAGACACCTGACGAACCAGACTATCTATAACACCCTTCCCATATGCATGGATCTCTACTTGACCCCAGAATCTATAGTGAGCGGTTTATCTATCTACTATTTACGAGTCTCGGGCTTCCGGTGTCTTCTGCAGGACACCGTGGTCCAGGAGTGATCCAATGGGTGCTACCCATGACCACTATCTCGGATACACCTCACCCATGGTAGGAATCCTGCTTTTGGTGTCTCTGCACTTCCCTTTCAGAGCCTATGATGTTGGGGACACTTTCGGGCTTGGTAGGTATAAAACTCTTCCGGTCGCCCCGGCACCACCTGGGACTACCTTTGGGACCCCCATGGTTAACACCCGTTAACTCCGTCACTTTTGGTCCGTTTTACGCTGAACAACTTGGAGGAGGTACTCCACCTTCCACCCTATGCCCCCTTATATATCCTGCGAACAGCCTATGGTCGACCGGACAGCAGCAACGTATACGGTGTTGCAAGCTGGTCTCCAAAGATTCCACTTTGCTAGACTGCATACAACTACCCAACCGTTGCCCATAACGTCCAGGCCTCAAGGCGGGGCCGGAGGCGTATGATAGGAATGATGTCTCCAATTTGCAGCCTCTTCGGAGCTGCTAGCTTGCCCAATAGCATCTCCCGGAACCCCAGATTCCAGTATCATGCATGGTTTCACATGACAAATATTCTGGTCATTTTTCCCGAACTCTCCAAGGGACTTCATATTGAAAGGTAGGGTAACTCAGGACCTTGGGCAGGGTAACCCAAGGCCCATGGCAGGGTAACCTGATCCTGAGGGTAGGGTAACCTGTCCAGTGGACAAGATAACTTTTCCCTGTTACCCTGTCTATCCTGTCACCGGAGATAGACACTTCTGACCTTTTTCCAGTTACCCTGCCTAGCTGAGTAACTGCCCCTTCAGAGGTCCCTAAGTAGTCTGACACTGCTCCCAGGTGTATCCAGGTACCTAAGTCCCTGAACAGCCAATTCTGTTCATTCTTGGAGCCCGGACCATCGGGTCTCCGTAGGTCAAGTACTTACTTGCCTGCCGGTTTCTACCAGTTCGCCTTCTGGCTACCTGTATGGGTATAGGTTCCGTCTGCCATAGCTCATTTATGCTGGGTTGTTACATCACTCCCCTCTTCTCTACAGTCCATCCTGGACTGTTAGCCTTGCCTCTTATTTCCCCAACTTGATTCCCCCAAGACCCCATGGTCCCTGGGCTTGGACGGATATCTTTCGTGGAAATCCAACATGGCCTGTAGGCCTGTCCCTTCTAGCATCTCAAAGGGCTCCCATGAATTCTCCTCAGCCCCGTAGCCTTCCCATGAAACCAGGTACTGGAGGAAGCGTGACAGAAACTTTGCCTTTGTTCCACTGTACCATCGACTGTCCGGAACAGCTTTGATAACGTAACTGGGCTCGTTGTCCACAAGTTGCGGGGTAGGGACTTCCTTGACCCTACCTGCTTCCGGATCCTCACGATAGGGTTTGAGTAACGTGACATTGAAAACCGGGTGGATGCCCAATCTAGTGGGCAGTTGGAGTTTGTAGGCCTGATTACCCACCTGACGTTTGACCACGGAAGGCCCAAACATCCGCTGGTCCAGCTTCTCCATTGGACGCTTTGTGCGGATGCTTTTTCGGTTCAACATCATGTGGACTGCTTTCTTTGCCCACCCAGTGGTCACACCCTCCCAGGTAACATAGCCCAGTGATGGTAACCTTTCCTGGTCATGCCACTTCTGTTGCCTTTCTTGTGCCCATTGAATCGTTTCTCGAATCTCTTTCCAGGTTCCTTCCCATTCCTTGACCAAGAGCTCACTGCTAGGGTGTATTCCTTGATTATCAGACACGATACCTGACCAGTTTGTCCGTGGGTGAAATCCATAATTGATCTCAAATGGTGACAACCTGGTGGATTCTGATATGGAGGTGTTGTACGCATACTCTGCAAGAGGTAGTAGCGAAACCCAATCATCCTGTTGGTAGGAACAGTAACTACGCAAGTACTGTTCCAGTGTCTGATTAACCCTTTCGGTTTGCCCATCAGTCTCAGGGTAGAATGCAGTGGAAACGTTTAGTTCCACTTGCAACAAGTGCATTAGACTCATCCAGAACTTGGATGTGAATCGGCTATCTCAGTCAGAGATGATTGATTCCGGGAGTCCATGAAGGCACCAAACCTCCTTCAGGAATATCAAGGCAAGGTCCTTGATCGGTATCTTAGTGGTCGGGGTATGAAATGTGCCATTCCCGGGAATCTGTCCACTATGACCGAGATCTTGGTATACCCTTCGGACTCGGGCAGTGTTACAATAAAGTCCATTGAAATCGCTGTCCACGGTCGCATAGGAACATCAATAGGTTCCAGCAGACTGATCTTCTTATGCCTGATGGACTTATTTCTTTTGCATGCATCACATGTTCGTACATAGTCGGTGATGTGCTCATTTATCTTAGGCCAATAGAAGTTAGCCCTAACCCTGCCAGTTGTCTTGTAAGTCCCGAAGTGTCCTGCGATTCGGGAGTCATGTTCTGCCTTCATGATTGTCTGCTTCAGATTCTGACCCTTGGGAACATACCACCTGTTCTTGTACAGGAGTAAGCCCTTTTCCATCGTGAAATGTCGGTTGACCTCTGTGTCACTGGTCGCTGTTGCCTTCAGGATCCTTAAGTATTCCTGGTCTTCGGTTATAGCTACCTGCACTTGATCCAAAAAGGAAGACTGGAGCTGAAATCCTTGGCACACCTGCAACACTTGTGGTCGCAAGATGTCCCATTACTGGCTCCCAACCCACTGTCCGGGGCGAAAAAAGGACTGTGGCGGAAAATCACTCCCCCCTTCAGGGCGGTAGTCCCTACGCCGCGACAAAGCATCAGCCTTCTCATTCAACCGTCCCTCTTGGTAAACCACCTTGAAGTTAAATGGTTGCAGGAACTCAGCCCAGCGGTGCTGCCTACGGTTAAGGACCTGGGTACTGTCAAAGTACTCCAAATTCTTATGATCCGTATAGATCACCAATTGGGCCATTACTGAGCGTAGTAGATGATCCCATTCCTTCAATACCGCCATGATGGCAGTCATTTCCTTATGATAGACATCATAATTAATCTCCGCTGGGTGAAACTTCCGACTATGGTAGGCCACTGGATGCCATCTCTCATCTTCCCAGAACTGGGAGAGGACGGCTCCTAATGCAAAGTTACTAGTGTCGGTTTCCAGCTGGGTTGGCCATTCAGGGTCAAAATGTACTAGGATAAGTTTGGACGTAACCGCCTCCTTCAAATGGTTGAAGGCCTGTTCATATGCAGGTGTCCATTCCCATCGGACAACCTTCTTTTTCAAGTCTGTCAGAGGTTTCGCTATCTTGCTGAAATGCTCTATGAACCGACGATAGAAGTTGGCACAGCCCATAAAGCTTTGAACGTTGACGACACATGTCGGAGGTGTCCAATTCCTGATTGTCTCCACCTGCTCCGACAACATAGAGATCCCCATATTGGAGATCTTGTATCCGCGCAATTCAACCTCCCGTTGGTGGAAACTGGACTTCTTCATGCTTATACATAGTCTAGCTTTCCGCAATTTCTCCATCACAGGTCTCACTATCGCGACGTGCTCTTCCATAGTTTCGGAGCGGATCAGAATGTCATCCATGTACGCGATGACTCCTTCATCTATGAGATCCCGAAAGACCTCATTTATCATGCTTTGGAAAGTTGCCGGGGCATTACATAACGCAAACGGCATGACCGTGTATTCATACAGTTCATATCTGCACTGGAAGGCCGTCTTCCATTCCTCACCTTCTGCCATCCTCAGAAGGTACTAGCCGTTCTTCAAGTCTAACCTAGTGAACACAACAGCTTTTTCTAACCTATCTTGGAGTTCATTCATCAACGGTAGAGGGTACTTACTCTTAACCATGATTTTGTTCAGCCCTCGGTAATCCATTACCAGTCTTAACGTACCATCTGGTTTCGGCATGAAGAGGATAGGGGCTGCTGCTGAGGAACTGGATCGCCGTAGCTTTCCCGTTCATAGCATGTCGTTGAGATATTTCCGGAGTGCCTTGAGCTCCTTTTCCGATAACGGATAGATAGGCCCAAATGGAGGTTGAGTTCCAGGTTGCAACTCAATCGTATGGTCATACTTCGAGTACTCCAGTAGTGCCTCAATCTGTTCTTGACTGAAGATATCCCCATAGTCCTTATACTCAGGAAGTAGCTTAACAATAATGTAAAAACCTTCCTCATCGGAGAATTGCACAATTCCCAATAGGTACACATTACTAGGGTCTTCAGCTAGTAACTCTTCATCAGTCATGAACACTAACCACCCCTGCTCTGCCAGGCAGTTAGCCTTGCAGCAATCAGAGCACCAGGTTAGTGATCTGGTCTTCCAATCTATGTCGGGGTTATGGTCTCTCAACCAAGACATAGGTAGATACCCATCCACCTTAGTGTCGGGCATATCCGCCACTTCAAGGCGCATCTCATTGTAGTGGTCACCTATTCTCATCTCTAATGACTTGGTATAGTGTAGACCTGACCCAGGAATGTGATTACCGCTGGCGTCGCTTATCGGCACGTGTACCTTTAGTTGTACACAAGGTGCCTGAGTCTGCTTAACCTATCGGCTACTAAGCACCGGCCCAGTAGCTCCACTATCGAGTAGCAGGAGCGCTTCTGCGCTTACCTGTCTAGCTCCTATCTTCCAGTCTAACTTGACCCGCAGGTGGATAGATTTGGTATGACAAGGCAAGTTGTCACACTTCTGCCTTTTTGCTTGTCTTGGGAACTTAGTCATCTGGGCTTAGCAAATCCTTTTAGTCTCTTGCCTTTCGACACTAGAGCTGCCACAATGGGTTGGTAAACTTAAGGGATTGGGATTCGTCTTTTATCAATAACTAGGGTGTTTACTATCACGCCAGCATGATTTTGGGTGCTAAACCCTCCTCTGCTAAACTTGAAAATAGCACTGTTTATTTGATCAAGTCCAGCCTGAACCAATTCCGCTTGTACTAAACATAAGAATTTTCCCCAGGGTGGGTAGAAGTCCACTATCGGACTGGTTCCAAGCGAGGCAGCCTTGCTTCCCCAATGTCGAGCATCTTCTTTAGCAAGACCTCACCCAGTTTCAACCAAAATAATGTCCTATGACTTGCCCATCCAGCTAAGGAAATCCTGAAAGAAATACGTATAACTAGAACAAAGGAAATAACCAGAAACCCAACAAAGGAGAGATAACACAGCCTACCACACATGGCCCGTAACATCTACCTGCCCACACCACCTGGGTGTAGTCAGTATCAGGGTCGTTTATGCGGTAGAAGGGTACTTACCCATCTCCGAAGCCACCTCTGTGACTCATGTCCATCTGTCACTCAGGGGTCTATGGCTATGGGTTAATAAGGTTACACCTTAAACAGAATGGGTTCTTATCTATTCCGAGCCATCAGTATCAACCTCCATGATCTGAGGTGATGCCTGGCGGACTTCAAGTATCTTTGATGAGGAAGCCGGAGGTGGCGCTTCAATGTACTTTAGCCGCTTGTCTGTCCCTGTGGGCTCGATTACCGGGGCTGACCGTTTCAACCCACGAGCCTGTTTGGATGAACTAACGACTGGGGGCGTGGCGGTACACTTCCTCAAGAAGTGACCACTTTGTCCACACTTGGTGCACTGGTTGTACTTTCTCCGACGTTCGGTCAAAGTTGACGGGATTTCCTTATGCGCTATTGCATACTCAGAAGTCGCCGGCTTTGCCTGTTTCCCCACATTGAAATTAGTAGGTTTGGCGGGCCTCTGATTCTGTCTGCCCAAACCTTTGTCCCTCTTCTTAAACCTCCCAGAAGTCACTAACCTATCATCCTTCTTTTCCGTTGACTGAGACCGTTGGATAGGATGGATAACCCTGTTACTGAACCGGGTGTTGTCTTCCAGTGTGTGTCCAACTTTCCGTAGAAGATCAAGGTAGTCATTCAACTCGGTTGGATGGGGCTCCATGAGTGCCCACACATTCTGAACTTCTTGGGTAATACCTGACCGTACCTTGTCTCGTATCTGTACTGGATCTGTATAGCTAAGTTTATACATGTAGTCAATTATCTTGTCCAGGTACTCATCAATGTGATGTGGCTTCATCACCAGGTCTCGCTACTCAAGAAGGGATCGGTCTCTTTCCACTTGGTCACCGCCGAAACTTCGTTCCAGTCGTTTCCGGAATCCTTTCCACATTTTCAATGGGTTACCATTGTTAACAGGAACGCCAGTACGCTTCGCTGTGTCTTTGTTGATGTGTGAGTGCAACCCGAGATACCATGTTCGGGCGGTATCTTCTAAGAGGGGGATCACCAGGTTTACCTTGTCCATATCGGTCAACCTGCACCCCGCAAAGTATTCGAACTTGACCTGCACTAACGTTAGGAAGCTTACAAGTTCAGTAACCTTTCCCTTGAACGCCGGAATACCGCTCAACTTCTGCGGCTTCTTCTACCACTGTCTGGAGGATGGCTGTCAGGTCGATCTGCTCTGGAATTCCCGTTGTAGCTTTTTAGCATGGTGGTCCCACCGTCGTTTCTTCTCGTCACTCTAATTATCCTTGCAAGCGCCGAGCAAGAGAGTCAAATCAGGGAGAGAATCGGCATCATCATTATCCAAACTGTCATGGTTGGAGTCCCCTGGATCTCCTCCCACTCCGGTTGCACCACCTCCAGGAGGTGCATTTCCATCTCCACCATCCCCGGGGTTTCCGCCTGGTGTCTCCCATGGTCTATCATACCCATCAAACCGTTCCCCCTGGCCATCCTGATTCCCATCCTCGGGGGGGTTAGCCCCTGATGGTACTGATGCCGGTGGTGGAACAGGGTGTAGCCCACTCTCAGGAGTTGGGTTAGGCGTCACCTGAGTTATCCACAGAAATGCCTGTAGCTCTGGGCAGCTCAGGGGTTGCATCGGGAGGCCAACGTGCCTCCATGAGCCACAATACCCACATGTTGGCCATGCATCTCCTTCCTTCTGCCTTCTTCGATACCTTACGGGGGTCCGTTGTTCCTTCCTGCACCTATATGTGTGGTAATGAATCCACTCCATACGTGTTTCTTCCGATTTGCAGCCCAACAGGCAAAATTCGTCTTGCCTGTCCCACTCGCCACTTGTGATTGTGCGGAGCACCGAAGGAGGAGTTGGTTTCGAGGGGGCAGAGGGAATCATGGGTGCCCAAGGAACGGAGGGAGCAGGTGTCCCAGGTCTGGGGATCGGAGTCCCTCGTGATGGAGCCATGGGTGCTAGCTCTTCCTGATGCCTTACCTGTTCAAAAAATCCAGGTGATGTCGCGCGCTTTGGTCGGAACCCTGCGGTAGCCAATACTGCTAGCGGGAAGGCTGTGGCAGGAAAGGTATCAGAAGCGGGCAACGTGACAGGTAAAGATGTGGGTCTTGGGGCAGCGATGTGAGGTACGGGAGTTGCAAATGACGGTGTTGCAGGAGGGTTAATGGAAGCAGGGGTCCGCCGAGAGGTAGGGTCAGGTGTATCTGGTGCCGTGATACCCTTTGGCTTCGACGTCCTTTTCTTAATGCGATGCCCATCGGTTGGTTCAATCGCCGGACTTCCTGAATGACTGTAGGCGATTGAGGAGGGGACAGACAGAGATCCTGTTGATGCTCTTGTGAAGCACAAGGTATAGCTGTAACCTACATCCTTGAGGCTCTCCAACATTCGTATACCTATGGGGCTTAGGTATGCCCTCCACTGTTCATCCCTGGCTCTCATAGCCAGTTCCATCCCGAAGTTCTCGGGCTTCGTGTGGACAAGGGGAGTGGGGGCGCTGCCTCTATCACCAGTACGTCATTTTCAGCATCAATACCATAACCTCCTGCGAAGGCCCTTTTCAGCACTGTCATATGATCCGTCAATGCCTTCTGGTCTCTTAACATTTGTAGGTATGCCTCCTGCTATACTTTCATCTATTCCACCGCTGCCGTAGTAATCTGTTTACAGAACACCTGCTGCTGCTGGGCATTCCCGTTCTTCAGATCCAGCTTCGCGTCCTCAATCAACTTGGATACCTCCAGGACGATGTAAGGTTTGATGAACTCGCGGGAGAACTCACTAAATGGTACCCCTTGCGGCGGGGGAGCGAGCATGTTGTTGACGAGGGCAGAATCTTGCAAGAATGAAAGCGCCACAGCGCAAGAATCTGTAATCTTAAGATCAACACATTTATCAGGTAACTGAATAGAGGCGGGCTCTATAAGCAACTGGTGACCATCCCATTCAATACCGCGGACATCCACGAAAACCGACGCACGAAATATGTTGGCAGAGTTCACGTCAAGGTCAAGGTCTGAATCCGAGTTGGACTCCATTCTGGTTCGAAGTTCGGTACTAGCCATTGCGCTTTCCACCCTGGGCTACTTGTTCTAGACAAGGTTACCAGTATTCACACAAGGTCAGTGCTGAAGGTTAGAAATAATTAATCAGGAGAGGAGTTAAGCGAGGAGCTCGCTTAATGATATACTGTGATGGGGGCACCCCTAGGAAGATGGATCCCAAGGTTGTGACCACACCGAACAACTTCAAACTTATCACCAAAAGTTCACACAGATGTAAGAGTAAAGTAAACAGTAAAACTTAATATCGTTAAACCTCATGCTTCACTCAATTAAGGTCTTGGGAGTATTGATTGTTGGAGTAGGAGAGTTCTCGCATAGACTTTCAGGTACTTTTATCTTATGCCAGAAACTCCCCTATCAGTTTACTCCAACCATACGAGCACACCCTTCTCTGCTAAGGGTGGTCCGACACGTCTCCTTGCACACCCTTTCGGCATGCATGTGTCGACACACTCTAGTTGGCATTCAGCTTATGCAGTTATTGTTTCGGTGGTGCATTTCCATTTTGCCGGCCGGAGTGAAAACTTCTTCCCATCGGTGTCTTGCCAGTGGCGAACAGTCAAGACACCTGACGAACCAGACTATCTATGACACCCTTCCCATATGCATGGATCTCTACTTGACCCTAGAATCTACCGTGAGCGGTTTATCTATCTACTATTTACGAGTCTCGGGCTTCTGGTGTCTTCCGNTATCTTCCCAGTGGCGAACAGTCAAGACACCTGACGAACCAGACTATCTATGACACCCTTCCCATATGCACGGATCTCTACTTGACCCTAGAATCTACCGTGAGCGGTTTATCTATCTACTATTTACGAGTCTCGGGCTTCTGGTGTCTTCCGCAGGACACAGTGGTCTGGGAGTGATCCAATGGGTGCTACCCATGACCACTACCTCGGATGCACCTCACCTGTAGTAGGAATCCTGCCTTTGGTGTCTCTGCACTTCCCTTTCAGAGCCTATGACGTTGGGGACACTTTCGGGCTTGGTAGGTGTAAAACTCTCGCGGTTGCCCCGGCACCACCCGGGACTACCTTTGTGACCCCCATGGTTAACACCTGTTAACTCCGTCACTTTTGGTCCGTTTTACTCTGAACAACTTGGAGGAGGTACTCCACCTTCCACCCTATGCCCCCTTATATACCCTGTGAAGAGCTTACAGTCGACCGGACGGCAGCAACGTATACGGTGTTGCAAGCAGGTCTCCAAAGATTCCACCTTGCTAGACGACACACAACTACTCAACTGTTTGCCCATGACATCCGGGTCTTAAGGCGGGGCCGCAGGGGTATGATAGGAATAATGTCTCCAATTTGCAGCCTCTTCGGAGCTGCATAGCTCACCCAATAGCATCTCCCGGAACCCCAGATTCCAGTATTATCCATGGTTTCACGTGACAAACATTTCAGTCATTTTTCCCGAACTCCCGGAGGGACTTCGTATTGAAAGGTCGGGTAACTCAGGACCTTGGGCAGGGTAACCCAAGCCCCATGGTAGGGTAACCTGATCCTGAGGGTAGGGTAACCTGTCCAGCGGACAAGATAACTTTTCCCTATTACCCTGTCTATCCTGTCACCGGAGATAAACACTTCTGACCTTTCTCCAGTTACTCTGCCTAGCTGGTTAACTGCCCCTTCAGAGGTTCCTAAGTAGGCTGACACCGCTCCTGGGTGTATCCAGGTACCTAAGGCCCTGAACAGCCAATTCTGTTCATTCTTGGAGCCCGGGCCATCGGGTCTCCGTAGGTCAAGTACTTACTTGCCTGCCGGTTGCTACCAGTTCGCCTCCTGGCTACCTGTATGGGTATAGGTTCCATCTGCCATAGCTCATGTATGCTGGGTCGTTACAATAGCTTGCCTAATAGCATCCCTCAAAACCTTAGATTCTAGTATTATGCAGGGCTTCGCGTGACAAACATTCCTGTCATTTTTCCTGAACTTCTCGTAGGACTTCGTATTGAAAGGCAGGGTAACTCAGGACTTCAGACAGGGTAACCTAAACCTTATGGCAGGGTAACCCAATCCTGAGGGCAGGGTAATCTTGTCCAGGGGACAAGATGACTTTTTCCTGTTATCCTGTCTATTCCGTCGCCGGAGATAGACACTTCTGACCTTTCCCCGGTTACTTGGCTTAGCTGAGTAACTGCCCCTTCAGAGGTCCCCAAGTATACTGACACCACTCCCGGGTGTATCCCAGTACCTAAGTACCTGGCCAGCTAATTCTGTTTATCATGGAGCCCGAGCCATCGCGTCTCTGTAGGTCAACTACTTACTTGCCTGCCGGTTCCTACCAGTTCGCCCCCTGGCTACCTGTATGGGTGTAGGTACCGACCGCCATAGCTCATATATGCTACGTTGTTACAATTTCAAGGATAGATCAATAGAGTGTTGAGCAGATACCGGAACGTATGTTGTATTGTCTATTTAGACAATATACTCATATGTTCAAAGGATATAGACTAGTATACAAAGAATGTCAGTAATATTATGCAGGCCATATGAAAGTCAGGAAGGAAGGTTGAATCTATAAAACATGAGTTCCATAAGTAGGAAGTGGAATACCATGCCTTTATTATCAACCAAAAGGAAGTGCAAATAGATCAAATCAAGATGCATGTAACGTGTTCAGGCCAGGCCCTAGTCATGCAGCGGTATGATAAAAGCAGATGGCTTCATGATCAACACGAAGCGAGCGCTGCTTGCTAAAGAAGGCTTCGACCGGGGTGTAATAGGAGATCAAAGAAGTAACCGTTCAACCAAGTATATTTAAGAATACTGTCTGTCCAAGTCTGCTGTTTCCATTGCGGGAATCAGCGGTCTTTAAATACAGCATATCGCTTATCTCCAGCAAGAGCGATATTGCAAAACATTCTGTGTATCAACCGATAGCACACGAAACGATACTGTAAAACCAAACATAAAACAATGTGTGTATCAACCGATAGCACACGAAACACTACAAGTATCGAACGATACTGTGAAACCAAACATAAAACAATATGTATATCAACTGATAGCACACGAAACACTACAAGTATCAAATGATACTGTGAAACCAAACATAAAACAATGTGTGTATCAACCGATAGCACACGAAACACTACAAGTATCGAACGATACTGTGAAACCAAACATAAAACAATGTGTGTATCAACCGATAGCACACGAAACAATACAAGTATCAAACGATACTGTGAAACCAAACATAAAACAATGTGTGTATCAACCGATAGCACACGAAACAATACAAGTATCAAACGATACTGTGAAACCAAACATAAAACAATGTGTGTATCAACCGATAGCACACGAAACAATACAAGTATCAAACGATACTGTGAAACCAAACATAAAACAATGTGTGTATCAACCGATAGCACACGAAACAATACAAGTATCAAACGATACTGTGAAACCAAACATAAAACAATGTGTGTATCAACCGATAGCACACGAAACAATACAAGTATCAAACGATACTGTGAAACCAAACATAAAACAATGTGTGTATCAACCGATAGCACACGAAACAATACAAGTATCAAACGATACTGTGAAACCAAACATAAAACAATGTGTGTATCAACCGATAGCACACGAAACAATACAAGTATCAAACGATACTGTGAAACCAAACATAAAACAATGTGTGTATCAACCGATAGCACACGAAACAATACAAGTATCAAACGATACTGTGAAACCAAACATAAAACAATGTGTGTATCAACCGATAGCACACGAAACAATACAAGTATCAAACGATACTGTGAAACCAAACATAAAACAATGTGTGTATCAACCGATAGCACACGAAACAATACAAGTATCAAACGATACTGTGAAACCAAACATAAAACAATGTGTGTATCAACCGATAGCACACGAAACAATACAAGTATCAAACGATACTGTGAAACCAAACATAAAACAATGTGTGTATCAACCGATAGCACACGAAACAATACAAGTATCAAACGATACTGTGAAACCAAACATAAAACAATGTGTGTATCAACCGATAGCACACGAAACAATACAAGTATCAAACGATACTGTGAAACCAAACATAAAACAATGTGTGTATCAACCGATAGCACACGAAACAATACAAGTATCAAACGATACTGTGAAACCAAACATAAAACAATGTGTGTATCAACCGATAGCACACGAAACAATACAAGTATCAAACGATACTGTGAAACCAAACATAAAACAATGTGTGTATCAACCGATAGCACACGAAACAATACAAGTATCAAACGATACTGTGAAACCAAACATAAAACAATGTGTGTATCAACCGATAGCACACGAAACAATACAAGTATCAAACGATACTGTGAAACCAAACATAAAACAATGTGTGTATCAACCGATAGCACACGAAACAATACAAGTATCAAACGATACTGTGAAACCAAACATAAAACAATGTGTGTATCAACCGATAGCACACGAAACAATACAAGTATCAAACGATACTGTGAAACCAAACATAAAACAATGTGTGTATCAACCGATAGCACACGAAACAATACAAGTATCAAACGATACTGTGAAACCAAACATAAAACAATGTGTGTATCAACCGATAGCACACGAAACAATACAAGTATCAAACGATACTGTGAAACCAAACATAAAACAATGTGTGTATCAACCGATAGCACACGAAACAATACAAGTATCAAACGATACTGTGAAACCAAACATAAAACAATGTGTGTATCAACCGATAGCACACGAAACAATACAAGTATCAAACGATACTGTGAAACCAAACATAAAACAATGTGTGTATCAACCGATAGCACACGAAACAATACAAGTATCAAACGATACTGTGAAACCAAACATAAAACAATGTGTGTATCAACCGATAGCACACGAAACAATACAAGTATCAAACGATACTGTGAAACCAAACATAAAACAATGTGTGTATCAACCGATAGCACACGAAACAATACAAGTATCAAACGATACTGTGAAACCAAACATAAAACAATGTGTGTATCAACCGATAGCACACGAAACAATACAAGTATCAAACGATACTGTGAAACCAAACATAAAACAATGTGTGTATCAACCGATAGCACACGAAACAATACAAGTATCAAACGATACTGTGAAACCAAACATAAAACAATGTGTGTATCAACCGATAGCACACGAAACAATACAAGTATCAAACGATACTGTGAAACCAAACATAAAACAATGTGTGTATCAACCGATAGCACACGAAACAATACAAGTATCAAACGATACTGTGAAACCAAACATAAAACAATGTGTGTATCAACCGATAGCACACGAAACAATACAAGTATCAAACGATACTGTGAAACCAAACATAAAACAATGTGTGTATCAACCGATAGCACACGAAACAATACAAGTATCAAACGATACTGTGAAACCAAACATAAAACAATGTGTGTATCAACCGATAGCACACGAAACAATACAAGTATCAAACGATACTGTGAAACCAAACATAAAACAATGTGTGTATCAACCGATAGCACACGAAACAATACAAGTATCAAACGATACTGTGAAACCAAACATAAAACAATGTGTGTATCAACCGATAGCACACGAAACAATACAAGTATCAAACGATACTGTGAAACCAAACATAAAACAATGTGTGTATCAACCGATAGCACACGAAACAATACAAGTATCAAACGATACTGTGAAACCAAACATAAAACAATGTGTGTATCAACCGATAGCACACGAAACAATACAAGTATCAAACGATACTGTGAAACCAAACATAAAACAATGTGTGTATCAACCGATAGCACACGAAACAATACAAGTATCAAACGATACTGTGAAACCAAACATAAAACAATGTGTGTATCAACCGATAGCACACGAAACAATACAAGTATCAAACGATACTGTGAAACCAAACATAAAACAATGTGTGTATCAACCGATAGCACACGAAACAATACAAGTATCAAACGATACTGTGAAACCAAACATAAAACAATGTGTGTATCAACCGATAGCACACGAAACAATACAAGTATCAAACGATACTGTGAAACCAAACATAAAACAATGTGTGTATCAACCGATAGCACACGAAACAATACAAGTATCAAACGATACTGTGAAACCAAACATAAAACAATGTGTGTATCAACCGATAGCACACGAAACAATACAAGTATCAAACGATACTGTGAAACCAAACATAAAACAATGTGTGTATCAACCGATAGCACACGAAACAATACAAGTATCAAACGATACTGTGAAACCAAACATAAAACAATGTGTGTATCAACCGATAGCACACGAAACAATACAAGTATCAAACGATACTGTGAAACCAAACATAAAACAATGTGTGTATCAACCGATAGCACACGAAACAATACAAGTATCAAACGATACTGTGAAACCAAACATAAAACAATGTGTGTATCAACCGATAGCACACGAAACAATACAAGTATCAAACGATACTGTGAAACCAAACATAAAACAATGTGTGTATCAACCGATAGCACACGAAACAATACAAGTATCAAACGATACTGTGAAACCAAACATAAAACAATGTGTGTATCAACCGATAGCACACGAAACAATACAAGTATCAAACGATACTGTGAAACCAAACATAAAACAATGTGTGTATCAACCGATAGCACACGAAACAATACAAGTATCAAACGATACTGTGAAACCAAACATAAAACAATGTGTGTATCAACCGATAGCACACGAAACAATACAAGTATCAAACGATACTGTGAAACCAAACATAAAACAATGTGTGTATCAACCGATAGTACACGAAACACTACAAGTATCAAATGATACTGTGAAACGAAATATAAAATCCTAGTAACCCGTACCGGTTACAATGCAGGTGATATGGGAACAGGAGGCACTAGAAATAGAAGGAGATATTCAATATTTCAGAGGCTTCTGCAAGTTCTACTATCACTTCATTAAGGGATTTCACTAAACAGTGAAGCAGATATATATCACCTCCTCGAAAAGGACTTCAAACAAAATTGAGGAAGCAAACAAGATAAAGTTTTTGACAACTTATAAATAAGGATAATGACAGCACTAATTCTGGTCTATTTCGATTCTGAGAAAGAAATAATGATTAGGATGGATGCATCAAAATACGTCTGCTCAGGGAACATATTGCAAAGAAAAGTAGAAACCACTTACATATTACTCTAAGAGGATGTTACTGGCTGAATGCCAGTATGACATATATGATAAAGGGCTACTGGCAATTGTAAAGGCTCTTAAAGAGTGGAGGTGGTATGTTCAAAATACCAACCATTATACCAAGATACTAATAGACCATAAGAACTTTGTACTATTCATAATAATAAAGGGACTGAACAACAGGTATATATGGTAGATGGAGAAGTTAAACCAGTATGACTTCAAAATTGAATACCAACTAAGAAAGAAAGGAGGGAAGCTGAATGCCCTCACATGAAGAGTAAAAGACCGATGGCAAAACAATGAAGATGAAAGGATCACGAAAAAATAGATCATATTACCAAAGAAAAGATATTTTAAGGCCTAGAACCAGTTGAAATCTAGAGTAATATAAACAACACAATCAAGAATATAAGCAAACAAGATGAAAAGATCCAAGAAATCCAAAAGACCTTTGAAAGGGAAGACAAGGAAATAAAGAATATGGCACTAGGGCTGTACAGGTAGGACAGAAACTACCTCTGATATGATGAAAAGATATATATACCAGATAATGAAGAAATCTGAATGGAATTGATAGGAAGATACTACAACCTACTGGTAGTTGATCATGGGAGAACTGCAAAAATTATCAAGCTGGTATACTACCAATATTATTAGCTGAGAATACAAGAAATAGTTAAACATTATGTCAAAAACTACGACATTTGTACCAGTACAAAGGTTATATGATATATGCCCTATAGATTATTGAAACTAAATGAACTACCTGACAAGCCATAGAAATCCAGATTGATGGATTTTATCACAAACCAAGCAGAATCCAATGGTTATGATACCATCCTAGTAGTGGTGGATTGTCTAACCAAAATAAGTTATGTTAACTTATTTAAGAAAGATATGACTGCATAGCAGTTCACAATATAATTTCTAAAAGAAATCTTTCAACTACATAGTCTGCTAAAAGATGTAATTACCAGCAGTGGATCACTATTTGCATCTGAGATGTGGAAAGAAACAATAAAACAACTGCGTATCCAGCAAAGATTGAGTATGGTATTCTAGCCACAAACAGATAGTCAGACTGAAAGAGTCAACAGCATATTGGAACAATATCTCCATACATACGTCAATCATAAGTAGGACAACTGGAACAAACTATTACCCATGGCAGAATTTCCCTGGAATAATGGTAAATAAGAAATGATCAAGAACATGCTATTCTATGTAAACTATGGACAAAATCCCATATATGAGCTAATAGGTTATTTGATTAGAGGTAAGATAATGAACCCTGAAGACATGGCACCACTTCATGAAATATTGTAAATAGTGATAGTCGTGGCACAACTATGGCAAAATGAAAGTTACAATCAATACTGACAACCTGATCTAAACCTACAATTAGGAAACATGGTGTAGTTATTACCATAAAATATACAAACTACGAGACCTTCAAAGAAGTTGAACTACAAGAAAATAGGACCATTTACTACCCCAGTTGGCTATATATAACACATTCCCTATTTTGCTCCTCGAACCTTACTCAAACAAGTTCCCCTCTCAAAAAAGACTTCCCCTTCTGCATATTGAGATAGATAGCGAAGATGAATACAAACTTGACAAAATCATTGATGTAAGACCATAGTACAAAAAACTGCAATACAGGGCTAAGTGGATGGGCTACTCTCCAGAATATAATAAGACTTGGTACCCCACAGAAAACTTCAAAAATGCAGAACCTATGGTTAGCAAGGTCTACCAACAATACTCCTGCAAGTCCAAGATGGGTAAAAATCGAAATCACACAAACTGAATCACCTCCTTTGAGATCACAGGACAGGTAAAACACTACAATTGGTTTCTCTCACAGTATCACTCCTACTAGCCCTGGGTACGAAGGGTCTACCAAAGAAAATCTGACGAACAGCAAAAAAAAGTAAAAGCAATAGCCAAACACAAAGGCATGTCCTGGACAGTCTACTATAACAATGGGTGCTAGGCCTATCTAATTGAAAAATGAGAATAGAACTAGTTCCCTAGAGTCCCTAGTGCCAATAGGAATACTAGAGACAAATATGATAAGAAAGGCTGGAAGGAGTGTTATCAAGATGGGTGCAAGACCCATAAAATAGAAAAAATCAACACTGAGTATTACCCCCAGAAATAGAGAAGAAAGAAGCTACTAAAAAGGGGCTACTGAGGAATCAGAATGCACAGAACAGCTGTGAGGGTACAGCAAGAGGGTATAATGGGCAGGATCTATGTGAGGTCAAGAGCAGATAGTCCAAGGCACACCACAGTGGGCAAGACGAGAGATGAGTACAGGTATACAAGTAAAATATATTTGTATCAAGGCTCCAGGAGGTAAGGGACAGGGTCTCAAGAGTTAGGAGCAGTATTCACGTGTTCTGATAATGTGAAGAAGAAACAAAGTTGTAATTGCTAAGTACAGGTATAAGCAGAAAATTACCAGGTTATATAAGGAAAGTGAAATCACAGAGGGGCACACCCCTTTGTATAACAAAGGAAAATCCTCTGCTGACAAATCCCCATACCCCTAACCCTTCCCTCATGTGCAGCTGCAACCTTCTATAGTTCCAGACGTCTTAACGGTACACCTGATAATTTGGAATAGGGGACATCCTGGTGCCAAGCTATTAGTACAAAATGTGTAAATAGGTTTAATTCCTTAATAGGGTATACTTAATTTTAATATTTTTAAGCTGGACTATTTCAAATATAATATTAAAATACAATATAACAATATTTGTTATTGACTTAACATAAAATACATTGAGTTCTGGACACTCATCTATGAGATTTATGCTATGTAGATATAATTGATTTATATTGTTCAGACCCATAGATGGCTCCAGTCTCATAAGCATTGACAATTCTCTTAACACGATTGGCAAACTTCCAGATCAACTGATTTGGAATTTGCACTTAGGCTTTTGGAACTAATTTCTGCAAAGAAGTGAATGAATACTCACAATGCTCACGAGTATAATACTTTGTTGCACCCCAGAAGTACTTAACATAATTCAACTCACAGTAAAATGCAGGATAGAAAAGTACAAGATGTCCTGCAGCTTCAATTGCCTCTTGTAACTCAACTTTTTGAGCTTTAAAGTCTAACTGAGAGGCTAGTAATGCTCATGCACAATGGAAACTACCTTTGAGACAACTGGAGTTGAGTTTAGTCTTCCTTGAAGATTCCTTAACCCTGCATTGAGTTAGAAACCATTGACCATTTGCAGACCACAAACCACACTCTATCAAGACAGTTCTTAGTCATTTGAAAGTACTACTTGGTGTAACCATCAATTGATACTAGCCACCATTGGGGTAATTGGGATCCACCACAAAGGCCCTCCTTATTGACTTTGCATTCTTTCCTCTATCTTCCAAATTCATCCTGGATACTCTTAAGGTATCAGCTGCAAACTTTATATAACTTGTTGCATTGTCAAATATGAATAAAGCTTGACAACCTAGAAATTCAGCTTCAAATATAGGAATTGCCTTCTTGGTGATTTGGTCTAGTAGTTTTGAACCATTCCACTAGACATCTCCTCTACACTTAAGGATCTCATATATACTCCCACTACCAAGCCTGCCAACTGGAGTAAGTATGTAACAGGTATGGGTACTAGGTTATGTTTTATGATTTGTTTTATAGTATCATTTGATACTCGCTATGCTTCAAAGGTGTCACTGGATACTTTGAAAGGAACTATGTTATCACTCATACTGGAGATGAGTGAGAACTTATATTTAAACACTACTAATTCCATAATGGAAACAGCAGACTTTGACTGAGGGTATTCCTAATATACTTGATTGAACAGTCACTTCTTAATCTCCTATTACACCTCTTCAAAGCCTCCTTTAGTCTACACAGCTCCCGACTCTTGCAAGCAAGCAGGCCAACTGTTACTATCGTACTCGAAGCATGATTAGCACCCTAGGTATGAACATATTACAAAGTAGCTTAGATATATGCAATCCTTGACCAAGTCCTTTCTTTTGAATTGGATTATGATCATCATGAGCCCAGATAAACTGCCTACCATCATTGGCATTAAAAGTGCACTCATCATGTATAACTATAATTGCCGCTTGCCCAGTACCATTAAGAACCGCCATTGTTGATTGGGAAATCAACTCTTCATCCCAAATTATGAGACGAGAGCTCAGTAATTTTAAAAATAGTATGAATCCCTCATTCTGATAGCCAATAACACTGGCCCTTTCATGGCCATCTTTGTATATACCTTTACGAACTTCTTTTTACTTGAATCCAAGCTTTGCCAGTCATTGTCTGCTAGTTCAACTAGTAATTGCTTTGTAGATATGTTGGATATTCAAACTCTTAGCTGGACCTATAACAAGGTCCTCAGCTTTATTCCAGGTCTGGTTGATTACCTGAGCCATTTTATATGAGTCAAAATCTTTAAATATCTGTATTTTATTTCAAAACAATTATCAGAACAAAATACTAGCATAAGAGTATAAGACTTACTTTGACTGGCTTGGGAAATATGTTCCCTTACAGCTAACAAAATGCTTTCATCATCAAGCATACAGGCTACATTTTGGTGCTTTCCCTGCTTCTTTGGCTAAATTTGCTGATATTTGACCCATGATACCTCATCCTTCATTAATCTACTCTTAATCTTCCCTCCTAATTGAGCTTCTTCTGCAACCTGGGTTGCCAGTAACTTCCTGGACCTTAATAGATCAATATCCGGTCTTAAAAGAGCCTGCTTCTCTTGAAATGCTTGCAATTTGAAAAAACAAAACACATGGTAGTGTTGTTGGAAATAGAAGCTACTGAGAGCTTGTGCTTTGGAACCTGTACAAGGAAACAAGACTCCTTTGATATCTTGAATCAATTTTTTCATGAGCTCCAGATGCTCGGAGGAAGGAGAATACCGCTTGTTTATATGAAGAGGCCACTGCTGAAGAGCTTGTAAAAATAAGCCACCAGGATCAGTGAAATTAAATGGAAGGCCAGGGTTTGATTGTACTAGTGGTGGTGGTAGAAGTATATTATCGAAAGAATGTTCTGGAGTGAGGGGTCTTGAGATGGGGGAATAGCTGGAGTAGCCTGACTGCCTGGGGCATGAATGTGGGCACACCACTTTCGCGAACGTAAAGTACTCAGCTTTACAACTCGTAGTATATTTTCTGATATGTCTTGGCCAACCTGAGGGCTTGGTAACTGCTGCTATAGGTTCATTAGTCCATGCTCCTATTGATAGATAATACAAATTACAATACAAATAGTGTATTACACATACCTGGTGTTGTCTTTCACAGTAAGCCTAAGTGCGAAGAGTACTGGCAGATGGTGTATCAGATATAAGAGGCCTTCCATGCTTGTATTCTGGAGGCATATTGGTATGTGCGATTACTGATTTAATAGTACGATGTAGTGCTGAGGTATGCAAGTATTCGGTATTATTGAATAATATTTTTTTTAAGTATTAGGAGGGAATTTACAGATAATATTAGATTAACCCCAAAAAATAAGGGCTTAAACATATCAAAATCACTGTACCCTATCAGGAAATCAAACCTATTTACACTTTTTGCACTAATCGCTTGGCGCCAAGGCGTCCTCCGTTCCAAATTATCAGGTGTACCGTTAAGGGCCTGTTCGGCAACGACCGTTCCGTTCCGTTCGCCCATACAAATTGTCTTACAGTTCCGTTCGCGAACGGTCATATTGTATGGGCGAACGGAACGGAACGGTCGTTGCCGAACAGAGCCTAAGACGTCCGGAACCATATCATACATACATCTTTTTACCCTACGGAGGTACAACCCCTAAGTTTTGTATGTTCCACAGGGGCTAAGGGCAGCAAACCTCACTTGTGGAACCTATCGTACAAAACTTAGGTGCTATACCTCCGTAGTATCGGTAATTGCCGTGTCGGTGGTGGATTCCTAGTGGAGAGGTGATACCGTCTATTATGTTGAGGAATGGCTAGTAGTTGATTTCTGGGCTTGGGAAATATCTGCACTATCGATACTGGAAAGTTTCCCAAATGCACTGGAACTTGAGAGACAATCTGAAAGATGCAATGTAACCGGGTTTGCTACTGTCCTTTATTCCTTCGGCCCTACCCCCGTCATATCTTCCGACGGCAGCGCGGAGGGCAGCGCGGAAGGGGCGGGGGAAACGAAACACCAATAGGCAAGAACACAATCAACGAATATCCCCGATGGCGGAAGGTACAAAAGGAAGCTCACCGCGAGTTCTCTAGATTCCTTGGACAAGGCCGCGACTGGAAGTATTCCCGAGCGGCTGGCTAGGGGTGGGCCCTTTTCCTTTAAAAGTTGATCTGGCCCCAATGTAGGTATTTGCCTTCTTTCGAGTGATCCTACATGATTTCTCCGATCCCGGGGGGGTGTCTAGAAAGTGTGTACATATTCACTAGATTGGATGGAATACTAGTGTATGTGTCAAGGGTCTGCGCACCCACATGGTCATACCGGCGTGATATGTTTGTTACCTTCACTGCCATTACATATATATGCGGGGGCTGAAAGACCGCTGGGCGAAGAGCTCAGTACAGACCCAGAGTATACATATACGTTCTCAACTGAATAGTTGTATCCAGCATCGCCATCAGGATCAAAGAAGGAAGAGATGGTTTGCCAGGCGAAACCATCACGAGGAAGGTGTTTGAGGAACATGTGGGTCGGCAGGAGAGAGTCTAAGAGGCAGTCGTAGCAATTTGAGCTCTGTGATGATACTAAAGCCACGGGAGATAACTCAACAATCGAATAATAGCGGTAGGTATGCGAGCGAGCTGTATACCTTTTAGGAATTTATTGAACATTCGGAAATTGTCCATCACCTGCGTAGATTTCAAAGCTTTAAACCTATTGGAGTATATCCGATCTCCCCCCGTGTGTTCCAAGTCTGTTTCGCGGAGAGGTGTTGCCGCGGGACGACCGACAAATAGCGCAGAGAGACAGTGCGAGGGATAACCTAAAGCTCCGGGACAATCCACAATACTCCCAATTGATCCACTGCATTGTGCTCCAAACACTTCCTGAATCATTCTCAACATGGTATCGTCCTTCTGCGACCACTAACAGACTGAACCTACAAAACACCAAAATTGCCAAAAACGGTACATTGAGCAATACACTAAGTTACAGTGAGCTAGTGGATGTGAAGCCAACGCCAAAGCTCAAGGTCTTGCCTCTTGAGTGGAGCCTTGTCACTTATTTGTATCAACCCCTAACTTAATAAACTTAATAACTATGCTTCCTAGTAGCATGCATGATACCCTCCTCTAGCTACATAATAAATGGCATATATATCTTGATCCTCTGGATTTGTAAAAGTTACCAATTTAATTAAGCATTGCCTTCTTGATTAAACTCCCGCAAAGCAAAGAAGTCCAATTATATGATAGGCAAAAGTTTAAAGATTATAGTCTAGGGCAACCGGAGCACCGTGATAGCAAAAAAAACCAACCCACTAGGGCCCACTTGTTCCTCCTTCTTCTGTTTCCTTAACGCCTGCTACACCCACGACTAGGCCGAGAGTTGAACTTCCAACCTTTTTGTTGGTATTATTTATAACCAGTCCTTTAACCACTAGACAGGCTATCAGGCCTGATTAATTTTATTATACTTTTTCTGAAATTTCACTGTATACTACCAAAATCATCAGAATCTCTTACCTGATATCCCCAAAATACATGATATCCTAATTTTTGAGGAACAAAAATCAGTGCTACCTATATAAAATTAATACCACCTAAAGAGGTTTTGAATACTTGACAGTTTTGACAGTAGAATATCAATTACACCAAGATCTCAAAGATATACTAAAACAGACCAATTGGACTTCTTCTACCCATCAAGTTCTTTATAGCCAATCAGTTTACTATAAGAGCTTGTATATTCCTAGTCTATAGAGGCTACCTGAAATAATACTATCATAATATCAGAAAACAATCTGGCTACTCATAATAGTTAGCACTACTAAGGCTATTGCAGTCACCCCTCTAGCTATAAGGTACAGACCAAAATATACCAAAATTTAATACAATCTAAGCAATAAAAGAAGCACACTAGTATTCAGGCTTTCTATACAAAATTCCTATTTCCAATTAGTCCCTAGAGGTAGTTACAACAAATTTCATTCTTTAAACTCTAATGATATACTGTACCACCCATACCATTTGAAATAAATTAAATTGCTGATATATTTTTCTTTGATGTTTGTACTTGGGATAGTCTATGCTGACACAATATAAAATTAGATAAGAAAAAATTTCATATTATAGAAAAGTTACAAATTTTGCTTCTGATAGTATTTTAAACAAATCTTAAACCATAGATTATATTTTCTTTAAATCTAGCTATTATGTACTGTACTTTATTACTTCCAATAAGAGGATATCATTCTACTATAGTACAGTTATAGAGTTTTTCTATATAAGAATCTATAATCTTGAGGTTACAGGTTTATTATATAGACAAGGAGGTTGTATGACATATAATATAAAGTATTAGTAAAGGGCTTTGGTTAGAGGGCCAAGAACCATGTAATAATAATTTTTATATACTATATAGTATTTATCTTTCCAATCTCCAACACCATCTACTATCTACTGTAATTATAATATCTTACTCACAATACTAGTAGCTAGCTACCTGCATGTATCTTGTTTGGACTAGAGCTCTGTACTTTTACTTTTCCAAATAAATAGTTGTTAGATAGTACCATAAAGGCTGCCCAGTTGTACGATGCTATAGAGTTTGCAATGTACTAAAGTTGGGGCTACTGGTTTTACTATTAGGGGAGAGGAAACAAAAACACAATACCTTTTACTCTCTTCTCTCTTCTACTATAGTGCTGCCAATGGTAGACCCCTAGCCTGTATATTAGTTGAAGCTAGATCCAGTCACCTCATGGCACACCTGATTTATACCACAGTTGCTTTTTTCAAAAATAAAAATAAAAATAAAAATATAAGTAATATAATAAGCACTCCATGCTGTAAGTCCAAATGGAAGCAAGATATCCTAATGCTTCCTACCTTATATGATAGCATGTTTGATAATTAGTAACCCATAACAAGTAAATTGAAACATCAGAGCTACTACTAATTGAGTACTTGGTTCTTGACACTATTATCACTGCACCTGTAAAGATCCTCTACAAATTATTACTACTACTACTAGAGAGGGTATTATATTTACATCTTTCTGAATCTGTTCTTATTTCCAACAGAGGTTTAAAGAGATAGTATTTAGAAGCTCTCAGTAAATATTAGCATTAGTAGATAATACCAAAGGATTTATACAGTCTAGTATTCAAGATTGACAACTACTTTTTCAAGATCAAAGAGGGGGAAACAGCTTTTCATGGGAAAAAAAAAAGACAAAGGAAAGAAAAAAATAATTTTTTTTTGCCTACTCTCATACCCCGCCGAGCGCGGACTGCACTCTTAGCGGTGGGACCCAGAGTGGGATTTTACGATACCACCTCGCAGCAGGTCTGATTTACGCTATAGCCCTATTGAAGAAGACCAAGGTTGTTCAGTCTCCCAGTTCCCATAGGGCAGGATTCCTATAACTACACAGGGGTTAATTGTTTTCTTTGCATCCTAACCACTCCACCAGCTAGGTATTTCACATAATATTACCACAGGAACAAACACTTATCCCACTGTTCTCGAAAGAAAAAAAAAGGGAATTCGCCAGAGTGCAAGGACAACGATACAACACAGTGTCTGTTAAATATTTTAATGCATTGCAGAAATAGATGCCTCATTCGAAGAAAAAAGGAACTATATCATAAGGATTAATCGCAGATAAGTAATGACAAAACACCTTACTGTGCAGAGCAAGAACCGCAGCCCGATTATCAACCATAGGAAAAGTCGGGTTCCAAATATGAGCGGGGCAGGATTTGGGAGGGCATCGCAGGTTAGTGTATCATACGGATTGTCCGGCCGAAGGTCGTTCGGCGCTCCCAGATTAATAATAGTTGTTCGACAGATGGGCAGGCGGACGCCAAACTCAAGACTTATCATAACCTTGTTCAGGGCGTCGTATCCGACCCCACAAAGTCGGGCGTCGGGGGCGAATCCATTCCCCGCAGCCAAAGTCAAAGGCAATAAACAGGATGGAAGTTGGAACAGCAAGCGGGTGATGTTTTGTGATTGGATAAGCCTTGCATTGGACCCCTCTGGCATTCTTGAAGCGAGCACTGTACCCTCATCATAGACTCCCCGAGGCCTTGAGGGAGTTGTAAACAATCCATTCCCTCCATAGCTAGGCCAGGATATTTAGCCGATTGACACCCAGCTGCTGGTAATGTGGGGGGATGGGGGAGGAAGCTTTCTTTGTATTTCCGACAAAGCGGGAGGTGTCTGTCGATTCCTTTCACCTCCACTATCTTTCTTTCTTTCCTCCATTTTGCACGGTTGTTGTTGTTGTTGTTGTCGGGCGTAGAGTTAGGATAGAAGAAAATCTCAGATTTTGTGGGTTATCAAATGATGAGATTGCACTTTTTGATAAGTGGAACAGTATGATACATAGACAGGGATTAGAGATGGAGATATCCTCGGGAAAACCCATGTATACATATTTCTGTACAGACATCAAGTTAAGACCTAATCACAGATAGCAAGATCCAGTCCGTGTTTAGAGGAATATCCTAGTCCCAAGGAGGTAACGTAAATCACGTGGAGGTGACACAAAACCGGGATGTGACACAAGCTGGACTTGGCGTAAATGATGCTAGTCAATCTATGTTACCCCGCTTTACTGGGGGGTATGCCAGTGGGTTATTGCAACCACAATGCCTCCACAACGAAGTAAGGATCCTCAATATGAGGTTCGCCTCCAAAAAGCAATCCAAGCAATATGATCTGGAGAGGAGGAGAGTGTTGCAGAAGTCAGCGAGGCCTTCGAGGTGGACAAGCAGACCCTCTACCGAAGACTGGCCGGAACTCCAACCAGTCGTGCAAAGGCTCACGAAGGACAGCAACGGCTGGTGAAATCGGAGGAGAAGGCGATTGTAAGATGGTGTTTTGACCAAGATGACAAGGGTTTTCCGCCAAGGCTCAGTATGGTATGGGATATGGCAAGGCATTTAGAGGAAAAGCAAACCAAAGTTATATGCGAACCAGTAGGCAGGAATTGGATGTCCTGCTTCCTTAAGCGTCATCCAAATCTTGCTGTTAAACTCAGTATACAGTTAGAAAGGCAAAGGGCATATGCGAAGGATCCTTTACTAATTCAAGACTATTTCAATAAGCTGTCCCGGTTGATTAGAATGAATGGGTTGTCTGCTTCGCAGATTTTTAATATGGACAAGAAAGGTTTTTTAATGGGAGTGGCCTCGCAGGCAAAGGTTTTATGCCGCCGTGGACAAAGAAATCCTCATGTCACTCATGATGGGAAGCACGAACTTGTTACCGTTGTAGAGACTATCTGTGGTAACGGTACAGCTCTTTCACCTGTTATTATCAATAAAGGTGCTGGCCATTATGTTGGATGGTATAAGAACCTAAGGAAAGAAAATAAGAGTTATAAGTTTAGCTATTCACCTAGGGGATGGGTAGATGATCGCCTAGCTCTCGAGTAGCTAGAGCTTGTTTTTGAACCAGAGACATGAGCAATTTGTAGTGGTGATCTCCGGCTATTGATCTTTGATGGCCATAGATCTCACATCACCTATAACTTCATCTCCTACTGTTTGGCTCACAACATTCTCCTCCTTTGCCTCCCCTCTCACTCAACTCATCTATTTCAACCTCTGGGTGTAGGGCTTTTTAGCCCCTATCAACATTTCTACGGCATAGAGGTTGACAATTATATCCGATCTGGGAAAAACGTTTGTAACGGGAGCACCCCTAGGAAGATGGATCCCAAGGTTGCAACCGCACAGAACAACTTCAAACTTATCGCCAAAAGTTCACACCAATGTAAGAGTAAAAAAAACAGTAAAACTTGATATCATTAAGCCTGACACTTCACTCAATTAAGGTCTCGAGAGGATTGATTGTTGGAGTAGGAGAGTTCTCGCATAGACTTTCAGGTAATTTTATCTTATGCCAGAAACTCCCCCATCAGTTTACTCCAACCATTCAAGCACACCCTTCTCCGCTAAGGGTGGTCCAACATGTCTCCTGGCACACCCTTCAGGCATGCATGGGTCAACACACTCTAGTCGGTGTTCACCTTATGCAGCTATCGTTTCTGCGGTGCATTTCCAATTTGCCCACCAGAGTGAAAACTTCTGCACATCGGTGTCTTGCCAGTGGCTAACCGTCAAGGCATCTCATGAACTAGACTATCTATGACACCCTTCCCATATGCATTGATCTCTACTTGACTGCGGAAGGTACCGTGAGCAGTTTATCTATTTACTAGTTACGGGTCTCGGGCTTCCGGTGTCTTCCGCAAGGCATGGTAGTCCGGGAATGATCCAATGGGTGCTACCCATGACCACTACCTCAGATCTGCCTTACTCATGGTAGGAATCATGCTTTTAGTGTCTCTGCACTTCCCGTTCAGAGCCTATAGTGTTGGGGACACTTTCGGACTTGGTAGGTATAAAACTCTCCCGGTGGCCCCGGCCCCACCCGGGACTACCTTCGGGACCCCCACAGTTAACACCCGTTAACTCCGTCGGTTTTGGTCCGTTTTACTCCGAACCACTTGGAGGAGGTACTCCACCTTC
>PYWC01000035.1:913505-926775 GCA_003182015.1 Tuber magnatum
TTTCCCGAACTCCCTGTGGGACTTTGTATTGAAAGGTAGGGTAACTCAGGACCTTGAGCAGGGTAACCCAAGCCCCATGGCAGGGTAACCTGATCCTGAGGGTAGGGTAACCTGTCTGGTGGACAAGACAACTTTTCCCTGTTACCCTGTCTATCCCGTTGCCGGAGATAGACACTTCTGACCTTTCTCCAGTTACCTGGCCTAGCTGAGCAACTGCCCCTTCAGAAGTCTCTAAGTACGCTGACACCGCTCCCGGGTGTATCCAGGTACCTAAGTCTCTGACCAGCCAATTCTGTTCATTCTCGGAGCCCTGGCCATCAGGTCTCCATAGGTCAAGTACTTACTTGCCTGCTGGTTCCTACCAGTTCGCCTCCTGGCTACCTCTATGGGTATAGGTTCCGTCTGCCAAAGCTCATGTATGTTGGGTCATTACAACCTTTCCAGAATCACAAAATCGGTTTTCATTCCTTTTCCCACCGCTGCCCACAAGCAAACCTTTACCCTGCACAACATCTTTTAGTCCTTTACCAGTACTGGTATTTGGCCACTTAACCCCCAATGTCTTCTAAGTAAAATTGCTCCTCTCATTCCTAGGCTTCGAGACTCTCTTGGAACATTCAAAGAACAAAAGACTGGATACGAAATTCGTCACCAAGTTCAGGCAGGGACAAACCTCATTCATTCACTTATCACAGATAGTTCTGAAGGGACTATCTGCCGGGTGAAGGCAATTATGACAACTCTTGGTCATCAATTGGAGGAGGAAATAGCTGAGAAAGAGGTGTAGCAAGAACTTTCTCATCGGCTGCAAAATGTGAATATTGTTCACAATATTACTGATAAGCGGAAACTAAGTGAAGCATGGGTACTTGATGGAGCTACTTTAATCCAATTGCATGATGCCTGCTTGGATAAGGATCTCCAAAGGACTCGTGCTGCAGCCAAAAGGGCAGTCTCTGGGTTCCAGCATAGATGGCAAAAAACCAAGCCAGCATAGAAAATATCATCTCCTTGCCTTCAGTCAACTACACCATACCGATCGGGACTACGGACCCAGCGGGTTATCATATCTACTACTCCACATATTGTGCTTGTGGATTCTGAGAACGATTCAGCTTCTGCAAGTGAGGAGAAGGAGATTAGCAATTTAGAATGGAGTTCCAGAGCTATCCCACACCGGCCAGAGTCAGGCCAGAGTCTTCAGCCTTCATCAATACAGTTAAACCGTCCAACATGCCTCCCAGATCGCCCTCTCCACATGTCCCTTCGCTCCCGGTGTCCTTCTCCCCCCTAGGGCTCTGATTTCATACATTCCGGTACCCCCCCCCACATAAATTACTTTTCTATATATTTCTAACTCTACCTTCCTTTCTTGCAGATCCAATCATTTCCTTGGACTCTACTTTCTTTATACCTTTCATTGGAGTCTTGTTCTCTCAAAATTCATCTCATACTTTGTAGTTGTCAAGTAGGGCCATTGCACAATTGCGCAATCTAAGACAGTGTCATTTCCCAGTATTGCGTCATTACTAGGTGATTTACGAGTTATCCACCAAGAGGGAAATTGATAGCTATGCCATACTCAAGACAGTGCATTGAAAGGGGCCACGGATCCTAGATTGACGCTAGGCATCAATGCATTGACGAGTGTACAACAGGAGAGTGCTACAAGTGATATCTATGACTAACCACAACCCCGCCCAGGACATTATGGGTAGTTCTCGAGCCCCGCGGGAATCAAGGATTCTCCGCTGTCTGAAGTCGATGCCATCCGAGCGACTATCTATGATACACCGTTCTTGCAATACGAACGGGGCAAACGGGGTTGAGATAAACATGACGTGGTGGCCGAATTGCAAAAAAAAAAAAAAATCAAATGAACAGGGAGTTTCAAGGAATAAATGGAAAGATATCGCGGGACACGACACTACAGAGAAAGAAAGAGAAACACCGACCAGAATCAGGCACCGGTGTTCTTTATATCGTTCGGTAGCGGAATCGGAATTGCCAGTATTTCGGGCTCTATCGTGTGTTGCATAATCAGGGACTTTGGAGTACGTGGTGTTGCGCATACCTATAGTAGCAGGAATGCGTACGCTACGGACTGCTCGTGGATTCCCCATTTTTACTTGTACTCAGGTTGCTGCTCGAGTAGGAATTCGTAGCCGCGGCTTGTCCCCCCCCCTTTAAATAGTGCAATTCCTTCCCTTTTTCTGGCCCCTATACCTTCCACTCCCCGGACACTCAACGGATATTGTCTTCTCAATCTGCCTAACTCTCAGGACATTAATCGCGGCACCCTATCCTGTCTCCATCCTTAAATAAAAATATAGGGTCTAACCCATGGCATGCCATTCGCTCATCAAATAACAGCAGCTAAATCCGGTAGTGATATGATACCTAACAACCCAGAAATTTCCCGAACACACGATTCCGGTGGTTCAGCGGCGAAGTTGAAGCCGCTCCCACAAGGAGCCTTCAATACCCCGAAACCTACCCTCGCTAATCCTCATAAACTCTCCATCCCCCCACCCAACTTCCCCTTTTGCGACTCCCATTCCTAGAAATCCATCACAACCCATCACTCGAAATATAAGAAACTCCAATCGTTGGGATCGAGTTCGCTTGGATGACCAAAGACCCCCCCCATTAGCGTAGGTAGCAGTGGATGAAATCCTCCACACTCGTAATGGCTCAAGTCCTTACGGGATCTGAAGTACTGATCTGATTCGCCGGGTCAGAGAAGAGATGAACAAGCATGTATGTAGAACACAACCCACATTGGCGGGCTCCAGCCAATGGCAACTCACGATAGGAGGCAGGACGTGTGTTGCGCCCGCGGTGCCCTGTGCTGTCCCACAGAAAGCGGGGCCCAGCAACGAAAACTCCAGAATTCTCGAGAGAGGAGAAAAGAAAGGAACAGAGTAGAAGCATCCACACACAAGAAGCACAAATGAAGAATGGGTGATACCCACTGGCAACTGGCTGATGAAGCGTAGTCACACAGTGCGTCAATTGCTACCCTCTCATGTTGCTCTTATGGTACCTGCCAGACAAGGCCAGACTTTTGCCTCACCTATTGTGTAAAAATCATGACCCCCTCCCGATATGGGCCGGGGCCAAACGCTCCATCCGATGCGGTAACGTAAGAGCTCGAAGAGAAGATGAATGTGCTACGCCGTTAGAACTCTCCCTCTCGGTTACGCGAGGAGGAAAGCGCTGGGAACCGAGCCCTCGGTGGAGACAAAACAAAAGGGATACGTGCATACACAGCGCCTTACTAGGCAACTGAAACTCCTGGCACATTTATCTCCAACCCGAGCCTTCGCGGTGCCATACAGCGCTTACCGCCGCCTTGTCCTACGAGCACACATATCCCCCCCACCCTCCTTCCTATAATGCCTAACCTCCCAATCACCCACTCATGCATCACACATACAATGCCCCGCTCTATTCTACATTCCTCAACGTGCCCACGGCGAAACCGGACGGGCGACGAACAGGGACCAGTAACAAGTCGTTCTTTGTTACCCCTTTTTTCCCACCAAATAGCTCTGCCCGTCGCCCGCCCATTCTCGCCCAGGCGGGCGAGCCCCCCTCACCCCCACACTATCATTTTGCATACAGTGGGGGTAAATTTTCAGCTTGTACAGTCCAGTCCATTCGGGCACGACGATCGCATCATGTTGTACACGCGTCGAGGGAAAGCTAAAGGTTCACGAACTTAATGCCTCACCATAAGCATAACCTCATTCCCGGCGGCCCAGATACCGGGCATCGGGAAAGCTTGTCCCGCGTGCTGGGTGGGGGCGCCGAATTCGGTGGCTTGAGGTGGATTGAGTTGTTATCCAAAAAGGATCACATTCCGAGTGACGACCCATGATTCGCTCATTCGATCGCGATGGCTTCCGCAAAAGCAACTCAGGATACTCGTACAGCCACGCAGATCGATCAACCGCTCCGAACGCCCTATCTTGCCCTTAACTTCACTTTCACTTTCTTTCACTTTTCCGACCTATGATACCGCACCTTCAAAATCCACCCTTCCCTCCCCCTTGGCCCTGCCACCGAGTGACACCTAATGATCGCCATCTCGGTGATCTCTGCCTAACCTAACTTACCACATCACTCGTCACCACTGGTCGCCACTGCATCGCACCGCACAGCACCGCGCCCCTTCCTAAAAAGCAAAGAGCTAAGGGGAAAAAAAACGGCAACAAAATTAGATAAGGTTTTTTTCTTCCACTTTCTCTTTACCGTGCAGCGCCACGGCGATGCCCGACCTGCAGAAATTTCCGTTCATTTCTCCAGACGAGTTTGCGGAGGGATGCGCTCGGTTGGGCGTTCGGTTGGAGAGGGGAGGGATCGGAGAGGCGATGTTGAGTCATGAGGTATTTACTTGGCTTGCGTGGAACAGCGGCAGTTGGTGTGACTGACGATGACGGTGGTGGGAGATGGGGGGTGTTTATGGCTTGACTGTTAGACGCGAGGTAGTCGCCTGCGCCGAGGGCGATGGCAATGAAGGTGAAGGTGAAGATGAAGATGAAGTGCAGAAGGGTTGTGCTGAAGAAGAGGAAGACGACGAGGGTATCCCACTAACTCCCCCCCCCCCCCTTCATCTATTCCTCTCGCTAACCCACCGGTAACCGAACCCAACTTACCAGTCCCTCCCCCCCACCTCACCGTCACGTTGGAAAGTAGAATACCAAATCCTCCTATCGAGGGCATACCAACTGCCAATCTTATACTTCAACTTGTACCCCCCCTCGGCCGCACAGATCCCGGCGAGCCTGCAACAAGTCTACGAAAAGCTAACGCCTGCCACGACCCGTGATGCGCTCAGGAGCGTAGGCGTTCAAGGTGCAATATCGCAGACCGATCACCCAGTGCTCGGGGTGCCGTACTATTTCGTGCACCCGTGCAACACTGCTGCGGCGATGAGCGAGTGGCAGCTGAGGCGCGGGGACGGGGGAAAGGGGAGGGAGGATTTCGACGCGGAGAAATATTTGGCCGTGTGGATCGGGATTGTCGGAAGTGTTGTGGGGCTGTTCTTGCCAGGTGTGTGTATGGCTTGATCGGTTGGTGGATGGAGTGTTGGATCGTGCCGTGCGGGCCATGGTTTTCTGGACTGGCGCAACACCCAGCCCGATCTTTTTTTCTTTTCTTTTCCTTTCTTTTTTTTCTCTTTTTTTTAACCACCACAGAGCCATACACTGTCGCTCGGGTGGGAAAAGTGTTTTGGAGTTTTAGCTGTTCCGCATTGCTTTTTGTCGCAGCGGACCGGGATTCCGTTGTTTTGGTGTCACCAATACCGGTATCGCGGGGCCCACGACATGAGTTTTGTGTTCTTCCTTATGATAGTCTAATATCCCGCCGTATCATCACATCGAGCTTGGTCGGATTAAGCCCCACACCGCTAAACCCTTTTTTCCCCTCTCTTCCAACCCGGTTGCCCGGATGGACCCCGAGCTCGCTACCGCAGTTGGACCCAAGGTGTTGATTACGCGAGTACAACGCCGGTTAAATACCGTGAAATGCAGTGGGGGTAAAGCCTTAGCTACCAGCGAGCTTAATTGGGGACGTGGAGAAGTGAGGAAGTATGATAAGGAAGTGAGTTCTTTGGCTTTGCGGGGACGCTGGTAAGTGGAGTACCATACCGGTACCAGCATGATACCGTAAAAACTCGTGAAATCTGAATTTACTACAAGTATCTCCGTCAGCCCAGGATAGGGTTGGTTTGGCGAGTTAACGGAATTTTTGCGAATACCGGTTAACGAGATCCGACCCTTGTTGAGGTCTGAACCTATACCACGTCAGGAAAACACTAGTCCTTCTTATGATAGGAGCTTTGACTTAGAATCCGGAGATTAGGGTGCTGATGGAGATCGGGTTGTGGATTTCACGAGTTTTTACGGCGCGGCTGGCACTTGTACCAATATTAAATTTACTGTATTGTACGAGTACGGTGCCGGTACTCGAGTGGTCCACCGTACTCGTACAAATATGACACCGGTAGATTTAACCACCTTTTATGATACGGTGCTAGTGCTGAATCGGTACTCCGGGTGCCGGCAGGGTGCAATATTGGGATTAGTGATGAGAGGGACAGGGGTTCTGACGGTACAAGTACTCGAGTACTCGAGTACTCTATTGGAGGGCTTGATCCCGACCTTTGTCTGTTCCATCATTACCGGTAGTCTCTACCGGCACTCTACTCTACAATGCGCGAGGGTTTGGGAAGGTCTAGCAAGTCCCGTGTTCTTTTCTTGTAATAACGTTATGTGTCATAGCTTAACCCGTGTTAGACGGTATCGTATCGTACTGGAGCATCTATAGCAATGGCGCCGTATCACGGAAAGGGGGGGGGGGGAAGTTCACTCGCCCCAGTCCGTGCGGAAAACCCGTCGNTTCACTCGCCCCAGTCCGTGCGGAAAACCCGTCGACCGTTTACCGTCGTAAACCTCAGCACGAGTACTAGTACAGTACGAGCGCTGGATGGTATCATATGCCGTATCATATACCAATGCACCAGGCGTGGAGCACCGCCCAACCCGCTACACAAAAACCTCGCTTACCACATGCGAAAGCAAAACCCCATTTGCGCGTCGCATACAGTAGCACGAGTACTCGTACTCGAGTACACTCGAGCACTACGAGCAGGATACTATAGGTTACCCGGAACTGCGGACACCAATCATGAGGAGCGAAGAGTCATCGGCCAATCGGGGTCGCCGGGCTGCTTTGCCTTTCTTTTTTCCTTTTTTCCTTCTCCCTCTTCCCCTTCGTCCCGTCCGAGCCATCCTTGATTGGTCTACCGTTCCTCGTATCATATGATATGATGAAGGGGCGTTGAGCCTAGCTTAGCGTTAGGGCTAAAAGCGCTTGAGAAGGGCAGTCGGGTTTAAACGGGTACGGTAGGCAATGGACTTAAGCTTAGGGTACGAGTACGGTAGGGTACCGGTACCGGTAATGGGAGTGTGCGTGTGTGTGAGGCTCGGGCGGAAGGGGAAAGACGAGCGTAATGGGGTAATTTTTTCTTCTTTTTCGTTCACTCCCCGGGGTTACACGAGATTGATTGATTCGCTAGGGATTTTTTCTCTCTCCCGTGAGTGGATGAGTCAAGTGGGATCCTGAGGACCTACGTCGGTGGATGAATGATGGTTTGTTTGTGTTTCCTTGGACTTCTCCCTTTCCCCCGCCTCTCCATCCCTATTTTTTACATGCTTGTACTAGTACAGTATTCGTGCGGCGGGTACGAGTATGTATGAGGGATTGGGGAGTGCAAAGGCTCCCCAAGCACTCGAGTACCGTACTCTGCCGCAGTAAAGAGAGGAAGGGGATAATTATTCCCTTTCGTGATTGTTCCGCTTACCATGACGTTGGGATGCAGTTATGATATGACTCCACTGCACTATATTCATCTGATCTCTTTTTCTTTCCGCAGTGCTCGCGTGTGCATGCGTGGTGTGAATTAGCTCACCCCACTCCGGGGGATACTCGTCCAGTCGTGGGGCCAAGCTTTTTTGCCTTTCATGAGACTCCAGCTCTCGACTGGCTGACGACAGTCATTTATGCTTTTCCCGCCATCCCCGACACTTTTGCATCTGGATTGGCCTTCATTCGCGTGTAAATCGGTGTGTGGTGCGGGGAGCGCGGAAACAGGCATGGCCGGAACCGCCTGGAGATGGCCGGCGCGTCTTTCCCCCGAGGGGAACCCTCCGGCAAGGGGGGAGGGCCAGGGGGAGCATCTGGCGTTCGGGAGGGGGGAAGGGGGAAAGGGAAAGAAAAAAAGTGCAACTCCGAAGGAAGGCGCAACAAACATCTCCAGACATTTTGCTGTGTTTGTTTGCTTCATTTATCCGTCTCCAATTCATTATCGTACATGACAGTACGATATGTGCCGTGTATATATACTGGCATATACTTGTATATTTCCGCTTGAAATGGATGCTGTATTGTGGAGATACCCCGCAAATAACTTCTTGAATCGGTGCAAGAAGCGTGGTGATACAGAGCCCCGGTTACCTTTTTTTTTTTCTTCTGATTTATTACAGTCCTTCCGCAATTCCAGTTCGAAGGGTCCACCCCGCTACTGCACCGTACTGTACTCGTATCATACTGTAGGCTCAATAGCAGGGATTCTTTTAACTGTTCTCTTCTCATGCTCAGGAAAAAAGGGGGGGGGGGATCTTCATTTTATAGCGGGCTCTCGAGGTCCAAACAAACACTTCCTCCGCTAGGATTGCGCAAGGGGTGGTGGTGGGTGAGGTGAGAAAAGGTTCTGGTCGGGAGGAGAAAAATAGAAGATAATAGGGTAAAAACTTATCACTACCGTGTTCTGGGGAGCTGGTTTGACCCCCAACTGGGTTTCCAACTTGGGTAATGGTATTTGCTTGCTTCCTAGAACACGAGAGCCTACGGTAATGAAATTTGTCCTGCTTGCCTAGACCCACACACACGAGCCCCCAGCTCTCTTTCTCACCTTTGTGGGAATAAATATCAACCCTTGTGCCCCACAAGCCTCATTTCTACATTTCCCCCCCTTCCCTCTGTCGTTGCCATCTTGCCCTTCCAATCCGCTTATGATACAACGCTTTGTTTGCTCTTCACCTCCGTCGGATCATCGATAGGGGCAAGCATCCTACACAAACACTCGATATATATATATTCGTCACTCGTCTCATGGGCAAGTCTGCATCGACTGACCGGAACCCTCACCAGACAGCCCTGAAGGAGAATCGCTCGGCCGCCACTATGGCCACCACTACTGATTCCTCCACACTTGCTCCCAGTGTGAACAATGATGTGGGGGGCACTGGAGAGAAGGGCTTTCTGGATAGTCCCCGGCCGGTTTCACCGATCCTGGATTCTGAGAAGCGACCTGTTACCCCAACCACGGGCGCCGAAAAGGCCGTGAACCCGGATGCCGGCTCGGAGGGTGGAAGTGAAGGGAGTGAGGATGGGACTCAATACCCGGATACTATTGCACTTACCTTGATTACGACTGCCTTATCCTTGGCCGTCTTTTTGGTTGCTTTGGTGGGTTTCATTGTGCAACAAGCACTCCCCCACTTGTTTCCCCTTTCGGTCTTGTCCGAGCCTGGTGAGAGCTAACATTTTGCTTTTGATGTAGGATCAAACCATTATTGCCACTGCTATTCCCAAAATTACCGATCAATTTGGGGCTTTGAGTGATGTCGGTTGGTACGGGTCTTCATATATGTTAACGGTTGGTTGATCTCGACCCTTGCCTCAATCCGTGGGCAATCTGTCATTCAGCTAATGGAATTGTCAGGTCTGCTCTTTCCAATTGGTTTACGGGAAGATTTATACATTCTTCAGCTTGAAATGGGTATTTTTGGCTGCCATTGGAATCTTTGAACTCGGATCTTTGATTTGCGGTGTTGCGCCTGATTCGAAGGCTCTCATTGTCGGTCGTGCAATTGCCGGTTTGGGGTGCGCGGGTATCTTCTCTGGTGCTTTGATCATCCTTGCGCATTCGGTACCACTACGGAAACGGCCGATGTATACCGGTCTCGTTGGAGCCATGTATGGTATCGCGAGTGTTGCCGGACCATTGATGGGTGGAGCTGTAAGTTGTGTCGCTTGGCGTTTGGGGGGAGGGGGGGGGAGCTTCACTGACGATCGTTCGTTTAGTTTACTGATCACGCTACATGGAGATGGTGTTTCTACATCAATCTTCCCATCGGTGCTTTCACAATCGGTGTGGTGGGTTTCTGGGATGGGGTTTGTGGTTTGGGTTTTCGCTAACAAACCTATAGTTGATTCTTTACTTCACTCCCCCGCGCGCCAAAGCCGACAAATTGACTCTTACTGAGAAGCTCCAGGAGATTGATTTTGTTGGGTAAGAGAGCCATGAATGACTCTTTCGGATGAGATGCTGATCCCGCTTTGTAGAACTGGCCTTCTCCTTCCTGGTGTTGTTGCCCTATTGTTGGCTCTGCAATGGGGTGGCACTACTTACAAGTGGGGATCCGGACGTATTATTGGTCTCTTGGTGACCGCCTTTGTTCTCCTAGTTGGGTTCGTGGCTACCCAGCTCTGGCGCAAGGAGAAGGCCACTATCCCTCCTCGCATCCTCAAGCAACGTAGTATTGCATTCTCTTCCATGCTGGCCTTCTCCATTGGATCCGCATTCATGTTGCTCGTCTTCTACATTCCCATCTGGCTCCAGGCCATCAAGAGCGTCTCCGCTACCAAGTCTGGAATCATGAATCTTCCCTTGATCTTGGGGGTTGTTGTCCTCTCCATCCTCGCCGGTATCCTCATCACCCTCTGCGGCTATTACACGCCTTTTATGATTGCCGGCGCCGCCATTTGCGCAATTGGTACGGGTCTTCTCACAACCTTTGAAGTTGACACTGGTCACGCTAAATGGATCGGTTACCAGTTCATTTGTGGAGCGGGTATTGGTCTTTGCATGCAACAACCTATGATTGCGGCTCAAACTGTGCTCAAGATAGAAGACGTGCCAACCGGAACCGCTGTCGTTGTCTTCTTCCAAACCCTTGGAGGAGCTCTTTTCATCTCGGTGGGTCAGAACGTCTTTAGTAACAAGCTTATTGAAGGACTCGCTGAGAGTCTCCCCAATATCGACCCGGTTGCTATCCTCAACACTGGCGCTACAAGTCTCAAGTCCACCTTCCCGGCAGACATGCATCCCGCCATCATCAAGGCCTACAATCATGCCCTCATCGAGTGTTTCTATCCTGCCGTCGCAATAGCTGTCGTCGGAGTGATTGTCAGTCTCGGCGTCGAGTGGGAGTCCGTCAAGGGAAAGAAGGTTGAAACGGTCGCTGGAGCGTAAATGCAATTTTATTTTTTTCATTTACATGAAAATTTCTCTTGCATTTTTTAGATACGATTATTATGGACTGATCATGGACCGGGAATGGCGTTTTTGCTTGAATTTTTTTTCCCTACTAATCCACCTTACCAACTTAATGCTTGTTTACTTTTCTGGGGAGTTTTTTTCCTTCCTCTTTTTCTGTGAAGATGTGAACGAGTTGGCCTTCTTTGTCAACAACGGAAACACGAGCGTAAAGAGTGGTTAATGACTTGTAATTCTCTACATTTCCCTTTTTCTTCTTCTTACGATTTCACTCTTGCTTCCTAAGACACCTCTCTACTCTCTTCATGTCATACTTTATTGGTCGGGCTTCATGTGTGTACTCGAGTACAGCACCTCATAGCATAATTGAATGGAGAATTAAAACATCACCATACCACATCCGATTCGATCGCAATTGACCCATATGATTGGAAAGGGAGAGCAATTTACGCCGACTTTTTCACAACCATCCTCCTTTTCCGAGACCAGGGCTGTGCGGGGCATGCACTGACTGTTGCTGGGAAGCCTTTCTTCGCTCGGACACGAGCACGGTTGGGCTGGGGGGTAGTCTTCTCACCATACCCCCTCTCCCCCATCCCAACACCCCAATAACAAGCGAGTATCGTACCCTATCATCACAAGGAGGGATTGGACGCACGCGGACTGGCAGACCGACGCTACGGTGCTTGTAGCGATGGAGTTTTGTCACGTCGTGTGGNNGGGGAAAGTACTGTATGGTTGTGAGTACAGTACTAGTTGGGGTTTATGGTACGGTGGGGCGCTCGTACTTGAGATTGAGGTATGATATGATATGTATCATAGCGGGATGGCTATGCGCGATTTTTTTAAATTTTTATTCCCATCCCCGATGATATACCGGTATCATAGCTAGTTAGTTAGTCACCTCCCATGTGCTTGCGCCGAGTAAGTTAGGGAGAAGTCCCCTTGAGATATTGGTAAGAGCATGGGGTATCACTCGATGGGTTTATATAACGTTTGGAGGTTGCGGGTGTGTAATTACATTTCTCTCTTATGACGAATTGGGAGGTTAGGATACCAAGTGTGGTATTTTTTTTTTCTTTCCCCCGTATCATATGCCGTTTCCCCCCCCCTTCGTAGTATCATAATATCATACTTATACTGCAACCACTGTGTATATAGAGATCATTGCCAAGGATGCAAGAGAGACTATCCACTTTGGGAACCTGATCATGATCATAAAAACAACATCAACACATTTATCCGCCTACTCCTGAACATGTGAAATTCATACAACAAAACCAACAACTCCATCTACCGGTATGCCACCAATTAGACAACCCCTGCAAAAGCTAAAGGGAAATGATACAAATGAGTAAAGTATACGGTGTTGGGGTTCACAGCCAAGATCCTTGGAAACGCATAGCTTAAAGCTTCAGGTTAGTGAGTTATACAGCATATGCAAGTAGAAACTAATTGATCCATGTGCAGATAAAACCAATATAGCATATTGAGAGAAGTTACATATGACAGAGAAAGCTTGAGGTTTTAAACTGGGTGAAACACTATCATGTTTGTAGTGAAATCTCAAACACAGCTGTTCAGATGTGTTTTCCCATCCTTGATGCAGCTTCAGTATTTTTCCAAATCCCAAAGAGTACAATTGGACAATGGACCAAGCTTGAAGTGATACAAAAGATTATTAAACAGGTTGGAGGGAATGGTTTATGTTGTGATCTTGGTGAGTCATTTCTGTATTTATGGCTAAACATGATAGAAAAGCTTTTTGATTGTTTTATATATATAACGACCCAGCATACATAAGCTATGGCAGCTGGAACCTACACCCATACAGGTAGCCAGGAGGCGAACTGGTAGGAACTGGCAGGCAAGGTAGTAGTTGACCTATGGAGACCCGATGGCCCAGGCTCCGAGATGAACAGACTTAGCTGGCCAGATACTTAGGTACCTGGGCACACCCAGGAGTGGTGTTAGCGTACTTAGGGACCTCTGAAGAGGCAGTTACTCAGTTAGGCCGGGTAACTGGAGAAAGGTCAGAAGTGTCTATCTCCGGTGATGGAGTAGATAGGGTAACAGGGAAAAGTCATCTTGTCCAACGGACAAGGTTACCCTGCCCTCAGGCTCAGGTTACCCTGCCATGAGGCTCAGGTTACCCTGTCCAAAGTCCTGAGTTACCCTACCTTTCAATACGAAGTCCCTCCAGGAGTTCGGGAAAAATGACTAGAATGTTTTGTCATGCGAAGCCATGCATAATACTTGAATCTGAGGTTTCGGGGGATGCTATTGGGCGAGCTATGCAGCTCCGAGGAAGCTGTAAATTGGAGACATTATTCCTATTATACCCCTCTGGCCCCGCCTTGAGGCCGGGAGGTCATGGGCAAACGGTTGTGTAGTTGTGTGCAGTCTAGCAAAGAGGAA
>PYWC01000035.1:930632-962277 GCA_003182015.1 Tuber magnatum
AACCATCTTTTCTACGGTGGGATTCGGTAACGGCGATATTAGCGATCCCTATGTACTGGTCAGGTCGGCACCTGTATTTTCTATAATATCATAACTCGGGCGGTAATCATATCGTTGCAAGGCATCAGTTAGGTCTTCCGGAGGAAGAAGAGAAATTTGGAAAAAATTCATCTCGGGGGAATATGGAGGGGGGGGGGGCTGGTATGATAATATTATATTCTTTTCGAATTAATGATGACTTTCCGCGTATTGCGTTCAACGGCCGATGGGGCCCGCTTCGGATGGTAAATATCGTTGCACTTTTAGGATAGCTAAATTACCCGCCGGAGTACAGTACTACAGTATACGGGGAAGGAGGGTTCGGATCGTATCGCGCCACCGATGCAGCCGCATTTTCCTGGATCGGGCGGTACTGTACGAGTACAGTACGGTGCTAGTACAGAGAATGCTCAATTATCATTACTGAGCCTGACGGTAGGATCCCTCCGGTAAATACCGGTACGCCTACAGTACAGTATGGGAACGCCCTTCCCGTACCAGGCTCACATTTCCATATGCTACCATGTTCCAGTGTTACGGGATGCACCCACCATGCGGGAAAACGCCGTCCGCTGGTCGAAAAACAGTTTGCACCCGGAACGGTGCATATATCGAAAACTGGGGGGGGGGCCTCTCCCGGTTTTGCTTGATGGATGCCTAGTTTTCCTGCCTGGCTCGGGGGTGGGGGTTCTTTTCCGAGGGGTTTCCTTCTGTGGCACCCTCCCGGCGTGGGGTGGAGGTCGTAAGGAGGATCCTTTGTGCTCTTTGGGAAGGCTGGGGGTGTGGTGTTTTTTTGGCTTACTTTTTTTTTTAGATTATGCACGGTGTGCTCTTTCTTGTTTGGGTTTGCTGGAGGTTCTTGCAAGTTGCGCCACGTGAAAGATTTTGGGGGGTTGGAGTGTTTTTGGTTTGTGGGGAAAAGTGTATGACATTGTGAAGGTTGATACTATGTTCGATAGGGAACGCTCTGTATACCCCTCGTTATGTGTGGGGGAGGCTTGTGTGGAGGTCTGGGGAGGGCTTGCGGTGTAAGGTATGAATGAACACCTCCTTGTCCATATATCTCCTCATGGGGGGGGGTGGGGTCCTTGAGATGTCGTTATCCGGAGGCATAGGCTAACTTTGTAGACTCCGGCGATTGAAGAATGTGAAATTTCGGATACTAGCCTTGAAGAGAGTGGATAGGTAGTACCTCAAGCAAGCCACCTCTAACAAAGAATTTCAACAAAGTACGTGTCTTGAGCCGGTTTATGGGGGGTTCGACTGCTGAACGGGTATTGGGTACGCCTGAATTTCTGGTGAAAGGAGTAATCCCACCACCAGCAATGCTCACTCATCTCTAGTTGATAACCCTTAGTGCACGAACTTTCAACCCTCCAGAAACGTGCCAGATAATCCCCATATACGGCACCTCAATATCCTGAGTCAACAGAAGGAACCCATCACAGAAATCCAAGGTTACAGCCCAGACATATTGTATTCACTCCACCGGATGTCCCTGTTATGACGGCCTAACTGATAGGCCTCCTATTGAATTTTCGCCGGCGGGGACATGCAATATTCACCCTCCGGATGGCTTATATTACTATATCATAAGCAGAAATTCGGGGTCTGGGGGGAGCACCCGTATGGGTAGTGGCCTAACGTCTGGCATAATTGGCACACTCCATTCCCTGACAGTCAATGAGGGACCGATATGGATCTTCTGAGGGTCTTTTTCGAAACATGAGTCCTCCGTAAAATTTCCTTGGCGGGGAAATGATCGCTCAAGCTTGTGGAACCTCAAAGCCATATATAAGTCGCGTCCTCCCTTCCTTTAGTCAGGGAATTCCGTCAAACCCTCCCGACACTCCTCTCCCACCAAGGAGGCTTCACACGATACTAGCCTATACTAGAGAAGGGCTCGGGGCCCGAATGGCACCCCTAATATCAACACCCTTTATCCAACATTGACAATACAATGACAGATAGTATGGCGTTTCAGATTTTGAGGTGGCTATCGCCGCTGGAGCCTCACGTGCGGCATCGGATCGTGCGTGCCAATCGGATTGATGGTATAGGGGATTGGGTTTTGCGGATGAAGGAGTTTCGTGAATGGAGTGACGGCGACCACTGCTCCACTCGGGGTGTTCTCTTCTGCTGCGGCGAGCCAGGGGTGGGGAAAACATACCTTAGGTAGGAGAGGTGCATCTGTGGGAGAGGCAGGGTTTCTAACTGGTTTGGGAATCAGCTCCCTAATTCTAGACCATTTGGGCGACCAAGGCCGTGGAAAGGATGTCGCTATCGCTAGCCTATACTATGATTTCATGGCTCGGAAGGAACAATCACCGACAAACATGCTAGGAGCCATCCTCAAGCAAGTTATTGATAGGAGGTACATCCTAGAATATGCAAATCATGGATTCCCGCAGAGGGCTCTGGGGCTTCAGGATCTGGCAAGAATGCTCCGGAAGGCTCTTGCATTACGACAGCGGGTTTTTATTTGCATTGATGGGTTGGATGAATGTCCGGCTGAGCATAGAGCCCTCCTTCTCGAGTCGCTGCAAGAGATTCGGTATTTGCAAGGAGTTCGAATATTATTTACCGGGAGACGCAACATTCGCGACGAAATTGAGGAATACCTCGGCGATATGGATATTATGCCTGTCGATCCCAGCGCTGACGATCTCATGAAATTTGCGAGAGCCAAATTAGACAAAGACACAAAGCACCATGCGATAAATAATCACCTGAAGGAGGATATTATGAGAAATATCCCGGGAAAGGTATCCGACATGTGGGTAGAAGTACCTCCGTTTCTTAGAAGTAAGGTTGGGGTTGTCAGCTAATGATTTTAAGTTTCTTGGTCATTTCTCTGATCATGGATTTAATCCTGGCAGAGCCAACAATCCTTGGGAGAAGGAACAGGCTTAAAGAGATGACGGTAGCCCGGAGTTTGAGCGAAGCGTATGCCGCAACACTGGGACATGTGGGGGCGAGGGGAGGGAGAAAAGCAGGAGTCGGCATAAAGACCCTTGTATGGGTCTCTCACTCAGAGCGGCTGCTGCGGACTGATGAGCTATGCGATGCACTTGGGATGCGAACAAGTCGGAAAGGCCTCGCCGTTTATAGTGTCCCTTCCATACAAAGACTACTGGAATGCTCTCTAGGACTTATTACCGTCGAGGATCAATCGTCAACCGTCCGTCTGGTTCATCCCTCCCTCCAGGAATATCTTCGCCAGCACCCCAATGTGTTCATGGAACCACACTCGACAATGGCACGGGCTTGTCTGGAGTATTTAAGCTTCCGGTGTGGCAATAGCAACTTGTCGCCGACCGCTATCGTAAGGATGCCGGCATTTGCCGATTACGCTTCCTGCTACTGGGGTATTCATGCTGTGGAAGGAAACATCGAGGAGGTTAAGCCCCTTGCATTCGGGCTCCTCAGTCGATATGCTTCCCACATATCTGCTAGACTTCTACTAATGGGCAGTGATTACTGGCCATGTTACGCACCATTAGTTGATCCGTTCAAGGGGTTTTCCGCGCTGCACTGCGTTGCATTCTTTGGCATTGCTGCACTCATAGTAGCCTTGAGAAAGAAGAAGCGTGGTAATGTGAATGGAAGAGACGCCTTTGGAGCCACACCTCTACTCTGGTCTGCCAGAATCGGCAGTTTGGAGGGGGTCAAAACTTTACTGGAATGGACGGGAGTTGATCCCAACCTCGCAGACAGCCAGGGCCACACACCGTTATCGGCAGCTACTATCAATGGGCATGATGAAATAGTACGACTCTTGCTTACTCTGGATGATGTCTGCCCTACCGGGGTGAGCGGAGGATTCTGTTGGGTGCCGCTTGTTTTGGCTGCATCGGAAGGGCGTGGGGAAATAGTCGAAGCTCTTCTGGCTCGGCCAGACGTCAATCCCAACCAGTTCGACCCATTTCTTGGCCGAGTACCGCTTCCAATAGCCGCCGAGAAGGGCCATGAGGGAGTAGTAAGGCTCTTGTTGGCCCGGTGGGACGTCAATCCCAATGGTCTAGAGAAAGATAGTGGCCAAACGCCTCTCTCGTTAGCTGCGGCGAGTGGACATCAAGGGGTAGTAGAGCTTTTACTACCCCGAGGAGATATCAGCCCTGGGATGGCCCAGGAGGCTTTCAAACAGGCTGTTAAGCATGGACATGAGGGGATAGTACACCTCTTACTCGCCCGGGAAGATGTCGACCCAAATGTAGGGGACATCTCCGGTCGGGCTCCGCTTGCCTGGGCCGCCGAGAAGGGGCATGAGGGAGTAGTGAGGCTCTTGTTGTCTTGGGGGGACGTGAATCCGAATGGTCCAAGGAAAGATTATCGACAGGCGCCTCTCTTCTTGGCTGCCATGCGTGGGCGTCGGGGAGTAGTAGAGCTTTTACTAACCAGAGGGGAACAAAACCCCGAGATTTTCCGGAAAGCCCTCAAACAGGCCGCCGAGAATGGACGTACGGGGACAGTAAACCTCTTACTCACCCGGGGAGATGTCGACCCTAACGCAGGGGACATCTCCGGTAGGACTCCCCTCTCTTGGGCTGCACAGAGGGGGCACGAGAGGACGGTAGCACTCCTACTTGACCAAGGCACTGTCGATCCCAGTTTGGCGGACCTCAGCGGCAGGACTCCCCTCTCCTGGGCCGCCGGGAATGCACAGAAAAAGATCGTGGAGCTGATCCTCTCCCGGGCGGGCGTTTTGCCCTACCTGGTGCGCGAATGGAGCAGATTGATTATCCAACGGGCTTCGTCGGAGGGGTATGACACGCGGTAGAGCGGTCGGTCATGGCAGCTGCTTCGTGGGAATCTTTAGTCGGGAAATTATGCCGACTGGCTATTCCTAATGAACGCACTGGGATTCACATAGCCGGTCTATAAAGAACGACCCGAAAGCTGAGATCAAAACCGACATGATCAAGCGGCGTCCGCTGAGCCATCTCTCACTTCAGATATCTGATGCGCACGTGCGTACACTTCCGCCCACCTGCTCTACACCAGCACAGTGCGTCTTTACCTGAGACTTCGCGCCTTCCGTTCGCGATCCCGAGAACAGATCTAGCCAATACGGATTCGGGAAGGAAGTTTCTTGGGATTAGATATCTCGTGAACTAAATATTTGTCCTCCGAACTACGAGCACACTGAAGTTGGACTATGGTATGATAGTATCTCTGCCACCGCCATACAAGAATCAATCCCTGCGCTCAAAACGGACAATATAGCATGAAGTTGGTGATTGAAAGCCTTTCTTTTGAAAACCGATTGTTATCGTAGCTAGTTGGCACTCTATATTAGTTTTTTTTTTTCACTTTTCCTATGCGAGTAGGTGGGTGCGCGCGGTAGCTTTAGGTCGAATCGAACTCTAACGATGGTAAAACCTTCTCTCTAGCGGAATATCACTCGTTACCTAGAAGGTACTATCTGCCCGGAATCATGCGCTAGTCTATATGATAATACCATAAACGCCATGGCAAATATACCCCCCTCCCCCTTCCTTACCGTACCATACAAGCCCCCCCGCGAGCTGCCGAATCGAATCGAATCGGAGATATATTTACCCCCAGCACCACCATCCGGTTTAGAAAACTTAAAGTTTTCAACCACAAGCACAGCCTAGCTCAGTACGATGAATACTCGGGCGGGAACTTCCTCCTTCCTTCCTTCCGTCCTTCCTGGCAGTATAACGAATTTCCCATTCATTTGTCGATATATGGGAATCTTGGTCGCTGTAGTGATTTGGGAGAGGGGTCTTCCCTATATCAGGCGTCACGGTGTGGTAGAGGTAGTAGGGGTTCATGGGGGTATATGCTTCGTATACTTCTTTTGTCTGCGGGTTGGGGGGGAGCACCACCTTTGCTTGTACTGTACAGTACTGTACGACATAGGACGGCGTTGCGTAACGTCACTCGCGGGATTTCGAATACTTCTCGTGTTAGTGTGTGTGTGTGTGGTCGGGGTGTCGTGTTGGAAAAATACAAGTTTCGGCTTTCTTACGCTGAACTGCCTGTCGTGGATCGAGACAAATTTATGCTAAAAGATCTGATATTTATGCTACAGAGAATCTATGCAAGTTTTGTACTGTGCTCCTACTGCGACTGAAGCCCCGTGTTGCAGCGCTGCATGATAGAACTATCCTCGATCTTGCTAGATCCTACCCCAGGGCTGCTTGCTTGGGAATTATTAGGAAAACGCCGAGTGACTAGTAGTAAGCTTCAGGAAGAAAATTAGGAAATTAATGACCCAGATTTTCAATAGAATGCGAAATGGGAAATAGAGGGGTTAGGTATGTGTAGGTGATAATTAAGCGCGGAATGATGAATACTTCTATCATATTTGAGGTCTAGTTAAGTTCATGAGAAGGGGAGAAATTAGGATGTAGGATGGGATATGGCACAAAAAACTCTTGCCATAGCTAGAAAAAAGGGGCAACCTAGAGAGATTGCCGTATGGACCCGGATTCCTAAACTCGGTGTGTTTGCGCTAATAGGCACAAAAGAGGGAACTACTTCATAGTGCGTAAGGGCAGAAAAAGGAGTCCTGTGCTCCCTGGTAGCGGTAATCTAACTCAAGATGCGCTGCGCCGAGCCATGGCCTGCGGGAAGGGTAAGCGTTGGCGATGCTTCGATTTGAGGTAGTGGGGGTCGGCACGAGACACCGACCGCGTAATAAGCGCCGTAGAAACGATGATATCGGAATAGCCGTTATATGCCAGGCGCTGACCCACGAGAGAGGGCCGTGGTGATCCAGGGAAATCGAATGGAGCCCGCTGGGTTTGCTGGCTTGTCTGCGACCAGGCCAATAGTATCTCTACTACTCCTGTGTGCCCGCGTTCATGAGCTAACGACAGCGGTCCCCGGCCAGAATTATCTAACGGATAGGGGTTGACGTCGGCTCGGGTTGATAGGATCCTCACCACCCCCTCATACCCACTCGCAGCCGCCCACGATAGCGGTGTTTGCCCATCGTCATCTGTCAAGTTGGGGTTGACATCGAGGCGGCCTAGCAGTAGTTTCACAACCCCTTCATGTCCCTTCTCAGCGGCCCATGAGATTGGCGTTTGTTTGTCCAAATCCGATAAATTTGGGTTGATGTTGGCTCTACTCAATAAGATCCTCACAACCCCCTCCTGTCCAGTCGCAGCAGCCCGCGATAGTGGTGTTTGCCTAACATTATCTGCCAAGTTAGGGTCGATATCGGCGCGATTTAGCAGTAGCTTCACCACTCCTTCATTCCCAAATTTTGCGGCTCGAATTAGCAGTGTACGGTCCACCACACCTTCTGAGTTGGGGTTGACGTCGAGTCGGTCTAGGAATAACTTCACTACTTCCTCTCGGCCTTTCTCGGCGGCCCAAGAGAGCGGTGTCCGGCCACGCCAATCTGGTGAGTTGGGGTTGACACTGGCTCGGTTCAGCAACATCTTCACAGCCCCCTCGTTTCCCTTCTCAGCGGCCCAAGATAGTGGCGTTTGCCTATACAAATCTGGTAAATCTGCTTCGACATCGAGTTGAGCTAGCAGCACCTCTATCACACTTTCATGCCCGTATCTAGCAGCCCAAATGAGTGGTGTGTAACCATACCAATCTGCTATGTTAGGGCCGAAACCACCGACACCAAATAACACTTCCAGAAATGTCCCATGCCCATTCTTAGCAGCCCACATCAAAGGTGTACGGCCCCAGGGATCTCGTTCAGTTGGTTTATAGTTTGCCATAACAAGCACTTCTATTACAAGCTCATGGAGGCCGAAAGATGCAGCATAGTGTAGTCCGGTAAACTCTGCGGAGGAGCGCCAACATCCTCCTATAGTTCTTTCATTCAATATAGAGAGAGTTGCAACGATATGATCGGGAAATTGGAGCAGAATCCCAAGTGCAAGGGTCGCTATATATGCTGTTAGTTCCTTCCGGGCATGTATTCACCAGCAGCAAGATGCATAGCCAACGAGCGGAAATGTTGGAGGTGCAGACATGTGGGCGGTCGAAAGTTTCCGAACGGATTGGAAGTTGAGATAGGTTAAGCACACCTCGGCAATGGTGACATGGGGGCGGTGAAAGAGACCAGGATGGGTGCGAAAGTATTCGTGCAAAGTCGCATGAATGAGACGGACTGTGGCTGTTTCACGGTCAACAGTGACCAGTCCAAGGCAGCATCCTAGGATAGCCTTTACCGATGGAATCTTTCCCCTATCGATGTCCATAGACCCAGTTTCCACTGCTAAGGCATGGCATAACTCGTCGACAAGCAACAGCCGCTCCGCCATGGAAATCCACATCAACGCCGCAACACCTAAGGCCGCTCCGGAGCCCCGCTGCCGCTTTATCCTTCCCATAGTCACACTGTAAGCACCGCTCAGGCCGTTGGTCATTTGATAAAGCTTTTGTCTCCTTTCTGCAAGAGTCACCTCTCTTAGGACTATATCGATGTGTAAGGCGACTAACAGAAAACCGTGATCATTCTTAGTTAGTCGACCGGCTGCAGTGGTGTTGATTCCATACTCACATATCTGAATACCCTTTAGCGATGTTTCCCATGACCTCCTGCCGCAGGCAATCATCCATCGCATCAGGTGTAGGATCGTTATCCAACCTGTTGGTCAGATATCTCGTTATATCGTCTGGACTGGGTTGAATTTGTAAAATGCTCCCGGGCCTCAAGAAATGCTTGTCCAGTTCAGACAAGATATATGGTCTACCCGTCAGGAAAAAGCGGGTATTGGGTTATTTTTCAGCAATATGTTTCAGACACTTGAGAAACTCAGCTCGGTGTTCCGCGGGAAACTCGTCCAACGCGTCGATGCATATGAACGTTTCTCGAAACGACGCAAGCACCCGAGGGAGCATTTCGAGGATCCTCTCCAGCCGGAGAGCTCGCTCTCCGAGTTGCCCCTTCGATTTCTGGAAAGCCTCGACGAGTTCCTCGGGTATAAACCGCAGTCCGGCTACAAACTGCCTCAGGAGGCTGCCGATCATCCTCACTGGGACCTGTGCCTGCTGGCCCCGGTAACCGCAGTAGAGACAGGCAACCCCGGCGTTCGGTCTCGTAGTGCGATCGCATAATTCATCAACAATGAGAGAACTAAGAAAGCAATCGGTTAGTGGCGGTGGCGGCTAATATGGAATGGAAACTATACCAAACGAAAGTCTTTCCCGCTCCCGGGATCCCTTGACAGAACAAGGTCTTATACGTCGATGCAGAGTTCCTCCTGTGGAGCCATGTGCGTTACTCTGCGGTTCTTAAAGCCTAGTCTCCCACACCTTTGACGCGGATAATCGATATATCATTGTGCCTCTTCAGTGACTCTAAGGGAGATATCCACTCAAGTATCTGTGACCCCACATCTGTTGCGGTCATAATATTTGTGATGCTGTTATTATTGATGGAAACGTTGAAGCTGTTGATGTTCCCGCTGGAATATTGACCAAAGTTTCGCTCCATGCTTTCTGTCATTAAAAGGACCTTGTTGAGTTTGTTTGATGGATGAGCAGAAGAGCAAGGCGGTGGTGCTGGCTAAAGATAGTGTTTCTAGCTCTCGTCCCCTTATGCTTGGCGTGACAAAACTTGTCTCACTTGACCAGCCGATATCTGAGATTTGAAATCTCAGCCGCTGGAACCTCGTGTAATGCAAAGGCGGTAAACACTGTGCAAATTAGTACTGTTCAGAGCCATACAAACCCCCCAGTTGTGTCGTACGGTAGTCATATGTCAATATGGTACCCCGCCAGCACCTTTCTGCCCTCCGAGCTCTCTATTAAGATATCTCTCCCGCCTTGTTGCACCAAAGAACCGGTGGAATTCCCAGGCTTGTAACACAGTATCAGGGGATTTACTCCGAAAAGGCCAATATATCACTATAACTCGTAAGTATACACGATACTCCATATTGACTGGATAACGGACACAAGTTTACGCATTCCTCTTTTCCGTCGATGCCCGTGTTGTACACCCCATGGGGAGAACTGGACCACTAATCTTGTACAGTACACGATATCGGTAATCCGGCCCTTAACTCTTAGCTACATATGAGGTCGTCGGTAACACTGAAGCTCTTGCGCGTTTTTGTCCCTGGAGAAGTCTTTAGAATTCTCCTTAAATACGCGTTCGGTTTGACCTGGGTTTTCTGTACGACTAGTGTCTGCAATTTTTCATACGTCTCACGCTCTAGGCACTCCACGGGCCACGAAACCGCAAAGCGGAGATACAAGCAAATTGGTACATTGATTACATTCTTGTCGATCGCTGGGGATGAAGCCTAGATTAATGACAGGTAATCACTCGATTGACTATCTCCGTGCTCTGTTGGATATACTTCGATATGACGGAAAGCATGAATAAGTCGGCATATTGACTGCTCTGCTTGGATCATGAAACTTGAGGAAATAGTAAGAGTCATGTTGGTGTATAAAGAAATTGGTGGCTATAAGCAGGACGGTTTGGGGAAATCAATCGAGTGGAAAAATGTTTTTTTCATTCTCTCTGAATGAAGGGCCCTGTATATCTCTCCTATAGTAGCGTCTTACCTTCACAGCAGGAAGTGAACGACTTCCAACAGCTATTCTTGCGGGCACAGGTTTTCCGGTAACCGAACACGGACAGCACTCGGTGACAATGTACTGTACCAACACAACTTCAACCATCACTAAAACAACACGCCTGTAACTGCAAGATCTCAAAGATATAAGAAAGAAACAATGAGAAGCAAATTCCACCTTACCGCCGTGTTGACCCGCCATTGCTTTGGATGCAAGTTGTAGTTGGCCCGACCATCTTTGATCGCCCATCCTACCTCGGCCAAAATCGGACCGGAATTCTAACAAAAGGGAAACCAATTTGAGCTCACTGTGCTATCCCTCTCATGGATTCCTGCCAAAACGTACATTCAAGTGGCCGAGAACCTGTGGATCTATATTTCGTTGCCCGCGCTATTGATGGACTTGGGGGTCTCCTTCCATGAAGATTCAGTTTACTGGTATGGAAGATTATAAGAAAGGACTTATGGTCAGGAATTTACAATTAAATTTTCAGAAGCTGGCGCAAGCTCCAGGACTGGTGAAATTTTCTCAAATTTCGGCATGCTTGTTGAGATAGCCCGTTAGTTTCATTGAGCGAAAAGTAGCCGCTATTGGATGACTTCCGGTTATGTCATAACACCATTGAAAATGTTGTTTTTACTGTGAAATGCTGGTCTAACAATCAAACATGTCACCAGAACATGCATCCATTGGGGCATGCCATTAATGAAATTATAAGCATGCATACTCGGGTGCCCTCCCATACCTCCTATACTGTCCAAACCACTCCTCCTCCTCCTCCTCCTCCTCCTCATCTACTGGCACTCTTTACCTCTCTTACATGCCTTCCGATGCCCATATCCGAACAATGCCCAAGGGTTCCCGGTTATACGGAGGCCGGGCGGGCGCGGTGGTCAGTCCTCCAAGTCCAGATCTATAGACAGTACTATCCGGTGGCTTTAGATACATAATAACCAGCACTGTCCTCAGTACTCTGGATACCTTTCACAAGGCCCGGACACTTTCAACAGGAAATGCAAAAGGTGCGGGACGGGGGGGTCTCGTGAACATACTGCTCAGAATTGAGCTCGAACTTGCCTTTCCGGCATTATGTCTCTTCTCGTTGCATCTCCCTCTGGGTATGGCTTGCGCTAGGTAAGCGTAATAAGGTAAGTGACTTGACATAGGTATTTAAATATCAATAGTGCTCCGAAGCAGCCACTTGCGTGATAATAGCAAATCCAGCTCTGGACGTAAATCCGACAGACACGCTTAAACATTGGATATCGTACTTGCTCGAAGCTGGGCTCTTTTCCCTTAGTGGTGGAGAGCTCCATTCACCCGTCTCTGACTAGAATTCGACTATACTTAGGGCAGCATCACTCGTGATTTCTGTCCCGTCAGTGATTGGGCGATAGCTCTGGCCTCCTTCATGGCGTTCGATCACTCGTACTCGCTCCTTTTGCTTGTGGCTATTCTGTCGGAAGTGTTGCTTCAATGTGATGGAAGTATCTTCAGAGTGTCTGGACTTATCCCTCTGTGCATGGAGGGTCCTCTGTAGGTATAAGTGTGGTTATATCTGGGGCATGTAGCCATAGGGTGAGAAGAGTTAACGTTCTATACTCTCCATCTATAACTCCCTATCTCCTCCTATATTCCGCAGTCCTTACCCTCTCTCTTCAATCTCTCATTTTACACACTCGACTTCCAGCACATTTATCGCTTACCTGATGTCTTGAGACATGGCCTAGTTGGGGGGTATTAGCCACTGTGAAGCTATTGTGGTTAAGATACTAGTATCGGGTTACTAGACGACCTCCACTAACTACCCCCCCTACATGTTATAGCATGGGCTGGGCGTGAATGGTGGGCTTATCCACTATATCTCCCTGACCGGGTACTGTACTCACCCCTGAGTGTTTATAGGTTTGTCTACAAGGTGGTAATTTGACTGCCACGTCGCCCTTATCTAGTTCAAGGGAAGGAGAGCGGGAGTAAAGGAGGCAAGAAAAGGAAAGAAAACTGAACAAGAAAACGAGAAAGAAGAAATGAAGTTAAAGTCTACTAAACCAGAAACAAAAAAAAGGAAAAAAAAAAGTTGTCAAACTCAATCCCCCCAATGAAACAGAGAGACGGTAAGCCATGGCAATGGCAAGACAAAGGAAGCTAGTCAACCAATGATAGGGTGGTAAATGATCACATATCCATCCTTCTCAAGCCTAGTTCTGGTTCTCCAATTTCGGTTTGCGCCCACCATAATAGTTCATGAAACGCTTAAGCCCATTCCAGGCATTCGCAAGAATGGTGGTAATCCAACCCCCGGTCTGAGGGTGTGGCATTGCAGGTGAAGGAGGACGATTCTCACGACTCAAGAGCTCAAACGAATAGGTCAGGCCACCAAGGCGAACCGGCAAGAATCTCGATTCAAAAGTAGTCACGATAGCTCTCCTGTTTTTAAAGAACAGGGAAACATGACCCCAAGGATGGACATACATACCCACAAGTTTCGGGAAGATCTTCCTGAGAGCCGTGATTTGATCTTTTGTAAAGTCCACTTGGGGAATGATGGGAAACTCCAGAAGCTCTTGGGGGTTCTTTGGATCGTCGAAAACCATAGCTGCAATTCCCTGGCAATAGATGGGGTACATGGATAGGTGGCTAGGCATGGGATCACAAATGCGACCCCTGCGCGAGAAGGTTCCGACCACCCAGTGCTTGTGCAGAGGACTGAAGTAGACATCTCCATATTTTTTTAATACGGGGTTCTCATTTCTGAGTTTGTAAATGTGGTCGAAGAGGTTCTCTGGGCAGCCAGGGATCGCCTCGAAGTTGGCTCGGAGGCATTTCATGTTACTTTCGGTAGCATTCGCATGCACTGTAAAATCATTTGTTAAGAAAAGTGTAGGGCCGGTGGAAGACCTTTGAATCAGGAAATATCATAGTACTTACGAGGAATTTGGTAGAGGGCACGCCTGAACGGGGATTTGAGTGGAGCTCTCATAATTGCCGATGTGGCTGATTGTTTTACTGGAAAGCTTTCTGTAACAAAAGTAAGCCTACAATCCCTTCATCTGTTTGAAATCTTGGAGAATATTTTACCTAAAGCTCACGATGGATATCCGTAACTGTAATCCCTATCAAAACAGCGTCGGGCTTTAGCCGAACAAACTCACAAAAATATCAAATATCTCATTGGGGAACCTTACTCGAACCTTAGAATCGGGTTTTCCCACAAAGGGTAGAGCACTCTAATGAAGTGAGTGGGTGCGGGTTGTAACTGAATGATGGAGGTGAGGAATGGCGCAGATGTGAGGTAAACGGCACCAAGAAGGGGTGGGACTGCCCCCCTTAGCTGAGGTGGGCAGAAATGTGGACAGAGGGGGGGACACAGGGTTTAGAAGACGGTCAAGAAAGGGCCATCGCAGAATTCCACACCAACCCAGCATTCAAAAGCGGAACTTAGGGCTATAGGATGGCATCGAATGGTGAGAGGAAATAGTATGGAATAGCTACACAATATAGGTTTGGTTGCAAAAAATCTGAGTCCGATCATCTCATGAGAATCTTACGATTATTAATTGTGCGAAGGGGTTGCGGTAGCCAATGATTATTTTGACTGGTTTTCAAATTAAGCACCTAGTGAGTGACAAATACGGTATAAGAACCGAAAAGTAGTTCCTCTAAATATTACTGAGAACCCCGGAGATTATAAATATCTACCATGGGGTATACGGTCCAACCTAAATACAAGCACCCCAGTCATTTTTGGCAAATTATTGCGAGCTTGAGACTAAGAATTCGTTATTAACTCAGTACTGAAGAAAAAAAATATTTGGCAAGAGGGTATCGGATCCGTCAGATACCTCGCTCTCAGCTAAGTGCAAAACGCCCAATGCCGCATTTTTATAGAATTACTCCGCTACATCTAATGGGGCCCATGACATTAGTCCCCCTTTGCTTGTAAATCGTGCTGTGCACAGGAAGGCGTGCGAGTGCACAGTATTAAGCTCTCATCCAAGTGCGCTCGCACACGAGAACATATCTTTTAGTGTTGCTAAACCACCTCTACTATCTCACTACAAAGTTCTAACATCAGGCATTGCTAGAGCACGTTAGCGGCATCTTAGCAAGTTTTGGAGGCAGTAGATCACCGTGAGAGTAATGGGGAAACGCTACACAAAGTAGAAATCAAGTTTGAGGTTACTGATTCAAGAGCATCATTGTGTTATGCCAGTGAGTCTACGAAACGAGGCACCGACGCCTTGAACAATCATATGTGAGTTTCAGATCTTCTCCAACAGACGAAAACTCCCCATAGAATTCCCCTTTTGTACTTGCCAGTTCCAAATATCTCTACAAAATGCCAAAGAAGCCGGAACCAGTAGTTCAACCAGAAAGTGAGAAAAAATAACTAGAATTGCGCCATGATTGAAGATACGGGATCCCGAGCCTGGGCCCGCGACAGAAAATGAAATGTAAACACACCGTTCCCTGCTCCATTTTTTCGATTATCCCACAGTAAAGAACAGTAGAACAATAAAAAAAACAAGACTGAAATCTCTCCAACGACACGCAACCCTCCACCTTCCATCCATCTACCAGCGACCCCCGGCCCATCTTCGAGTCTTGTGGATAGTGAAGGCCGATTTTGAGTTTTTTTTCTTTTTTTAACCAGAAATTAAGAAGTTTATTTCTTCTTGTCCTTGCCCGCCTTGGCCTTGGCAGTACCTCTCGACTCCTTGGCCCTGTTCTTGCGTTGTTTGCCTGCACCACCATCAGCACATGCCCATATTCGTAACAACTGTTCACAAAAAAAAAAGACACAGGTTCGGCATACGTTGTTGGCGGGACGCCTTCTCGATCTTGGTTGCCTCTCCGAACCTGACAAGACGGTAGTGGGGTTCGAATTTCTTAAGAGTCTCATAAGAGTCGTAGATCAGAGCGAACCCAGTGGACTTGCCACCACCATATTGTGTGCGAAAACCGAAAACGGAAACCTGGTTCTTGTTGGCCGAGTACAACTCAGCGAGCTTGGTCCTCAGATCGTCCTTGGAGACATCTACCAATCTATTAGTCCCCTTCGCCCATACCATCTACTCATAACAGAATCCAGTTCGCGAAAAATGATAGATCAGACGTGAGGAGGGAGGCAATTACTGGGTCTGTTGGGGTGGAGCACATCGCTAAAGGAAGCCCCCCAAAAGAATGTCAGCTACTTAAATTTTATCTTTGATCGCTCGAATTCTTTAATCAAAGCAAGTGGGCAGGGCAAAACATACACAACCATCTGCTTCCTTCCGAGAAGGGCATTGCGGATAAACTTGCGAGTTCTCAAGGTAACTTGAGATTCAGACATGGCGGGCGGAACGGATGGTTCTTCGATGAGTTTGCAGGGCTGATGTCGCTGGATGCCGTTGATGAAATTGTCAAGAGGTGTTAAAAATTAATGTGCACGGTATTCACGGTGCAAAGGCTGGGCGCAGTTTGTGTGGGGTGAGCCTCAATTGTGACCGTCGGTTGCATTCCTTGGGCTAAACCCTAATTTTTACATTTCGAGTTTTCCCGCATGCCGGTATAATATCAATAAGTTCTAAGTGCCTGCCACAACCATAACCGTCACGTGGGTCGGATCAGCAAAAGCGGCGTGTATGATAGCAACCAACCCTTTCGCTTTAAATTCGGCTGGTGTTCTCGGCCCAGCTCGCCGCTTTACAAAACGCGATGGCTCTAGCAGTATGTTGCGATTCTAACTTATAGCCAGCTGCCCGAGCAGACGCGACGCCATATCAAGTGGATTTAACAATTGGAAGTCAAGATATCCACTGGAGGATCTCCTTGTTAATCTAAATACAAAACTCCAAGCTCATGATTAAGTACAATACCCGTGTGCCTTAACCCAAGAAACAACCCATCCAAACCCATCACGATCTGCTGTTGAAATCACAACCATCACTCACTCGCTCAGCACGCCTAGCAATTACATTTTATCATTCACCTTGCCAAGGGGAAAAGAGACGCATAACAGTATGCAGGAATAATCCAGAGAATTATAATTAAACCGAATGAAGAAAATGGAACCAAGGGACCCCGGCTATTTGCGGTCAGAACAACTTTGTCAAGATAGGACCAACGTCTGCAACAGCAGTCAATAAATCCATTTCCCTGACACATGTTGAGATCCTCTTCTCCTCCATACCACCAGAAGCTCTTCCCCTCTTGCTTGGCGTGCCCTTACTTCCAGCGATCATGTTGACAACGCCGGCAACCTCTAGTGAGGCAACAACATCACGGAATTCGGTCGAGGACAATGGGTGTATTAGTCGTTCCCTCTTGCATAAAGCTGTATAGACGTCAAATAATTTTCCGATTGTGACACTGCCGTTGGACTTTTCGGTCGTAGCAAGACAACAAAGGACAGCCTTTTGTTGCAGGTTAAGCATCTTAACACGAGTGATAGAAGATCCACCAAATGACGAAGAAGAGACACGTGCAACATGAGCGATTGTAGCCCGTGGCGCTGTCTCGATAGTCAAGGAGGAGAGAGTGCTAACGAAAACACGTGGAGAGTTCAGGTTCACATTTTCCATTAGTGGCTGACGAGCTGGAGACTTCACCATCCCGCCCAATGACCCTGGCTCCTCTTCTTGCTGCTGCTGCTTCATCTTCAGCTCCTTTTGGCGGGTTTCCGATTCAACCAGTTCAACGGCCCGGCGACAAATGTCAAAAACCTTCCGGAGGTCTCCTGTCGCACCAGCAACTTTGCGAGCTGCTAGTTGGATGGCGGCGGGATGCATGAATGGAACGAAATCCCCTGGAGTTTCGTTTCCATCTGGAAGTAAAGAGCGGAGACGAGAAGTAATGACAGCTGCAATTTGAGGCGCTGAGTATGGCAGGAACGGAAGCAGCTGAGGTGTGAGGTTCCTCGCTTTTAGACGGGGAAGGAAGCGATCCGTGAGATCAAGTGCGTTGGCTATTCCAAGAAGAATCAAGCGTGAACTCCGCATAAGAGACCATTCGAAGATGCTATAAAGGACTTCCTGGTCCTTGGTCATGAGGTGGTCGATCTCATCGAGCACAACCACGTAGACATTGCCAGCAGTCTTCCTAGTCTTCTTGTTGATGAATAGGCATTCTAGATCCTCCATCCCAGTGGGAGAGCTCAATGTCTCCTCCGCAAAGAATTCTTCGAGCAACTTGAAGTATATTCCCTTGGGATCCTTGACAGCCATGCAGTTGACATAAGCCGTCTTAACTGTTTCTGACTGATCAGCTCCCAAGTCCGCCATGACCTCAGAAAGCAATGCTGATTTTCCGCAACCTGGAGGGCCGCTAACATAAAGGCATCCCCCCGAGTGAGAGCTAATCCGTGGTTCAAGAAATTCTGTAAGCTGTTTCTTCTCGTTGTTACGACCTATCAGCTGCCCTGGGGCAGAGCTACGCGAAAATAGTGCTTTTGCAGTAGTCAGAACGCCGGTCGGCGTTGCCGTTACGGAGGTCGGGGAAAACAATTTCCCATGTCTGGGGGTGATAGGCTTCCCGACTGCACTGACACGGTGTCTGGGGGTAGTGACCGGTTTCTTCACCGAGTCTCGATGCCGAGGTGTTTTTGGACACTCCAGTTGCTTCGGCTGTTCAGCTATGATACAGTAAGCATAATTCTCTATATGCTCAATGCCAAACGATGAGATCATCAGGGATTTTTACCAGACCCGTTAGGGGGCTTAAAGAGAGTATTCAACTTTTGAGGAGAAAGTGGTTGACGGCCTATTGTAGGTTGTGATTGTTGGACCGAATAACGTCGCTGCTTTTTGGGGCTTTTTGCAGCTGCTGCTTCCTCATCCAAAATAGCATCCAACATTGGTTGAATGTCGTTCAGAGGAAGAATGTCATTTTTTGCTCTGGTACGTGGTGGAGTGTCCCTATCACTACTGGCGCGGGGCGAAGATACCACAACTATGAAGCCAAGATTTAATACAGACACCTAGAGTACAATAGAGGAGAACTACATACCAGCAAAAGAAGAGGCCCTGGATCTTTTACCTAGAACAATGGCCATTATGAGATGGTGATGATGTGAAGTGACAAGTAAACTGGAGGAAAAGAACGACTGAATGAATGAATAAGTGAGTATGTGAGAGAAGATATATATGGGCCTTCAAAAAGGGAGGGAATGTTGGTGAATAAATGTGGTGAGAGTGCAAGGGAATGGAAGACGGAGTCACTAATGGGAAGGTTGAAAGTCCTATTAGTAGCGCGTCGCGTTTTGAGGCGTGGCTGGCGTGATGTCCTAGCAACCGGCCGAGGACGCGAAAAAAAAGTTCGCGCCGGGGACTATTGGATTAGATCTTGGCATTTTACGTGTTAATTGGACGCGTAATTTAAAGAGCACCCAGCTTCTGCTTTCCGTTTACGCACGTGACTGTGCTAGGCGCGTCCCTCGCACGTTTGTTTTGTCAATGAAGTCAGATCGCATGGTAAGTTACGGTGCCCGCTGCACGACTAACAAGATATCATATCACCCGAGTGTCATATCTACTACAAGTACTCGAGCACAGTACCGCAACCTCCACATGCACTCGAGTACAGTACATACAACCTCTCAGGCTGCGGCACGGGCAGCAGCCAGATGAAATTTTGTTGTTCTGAAACAAATTATCCCGTCAAACCGCGACAAGCTATAGAGGAAGCGGTAGTGCCGGAATGATGCTAGACTTATGTTAGGCTAATACAACACTGTACCGCATCAATTTGAAAACCTACGCTTGGCTGTACTGTATGTACCGTAGCGATCCTAGAAACAAAACACTCTCTAGCCACCAAATGCACGCATGAAATTGATTACAGATTTTCGATACCTGACAAACAGCCTCCTCGTGAGTCAATCTAGGGTTAAAAGGGTATTGTGCTGAAATGCCGGCACAGCACCACAACTGCGGTATCAATACGTGGTTGTAACGTTTGATAGCATCATCATCAATGGAGGACTTCCCTCCTAGAGGGGTTTAGAAAAATCTGGAGTTTGGAACAAAAATCTGAATTCCTGCAGAAAAAAACAGTTTTCTAGATTATGATCATTACAGTAATATGAAATTTCACATATGAAATGATTTTTCGTAGGATCGCATCCGACAGTGGCTCGGAGAATTTATAAAAATATGCCAAGACATATTGTACTCCCTCCAGATTCTCATTGGAAGTCTTCCAATGAATATTTCAAACTGCTATATGAAGATATTGATAACCCTGACACTTGTCTTTTGGATATAAAGCTGGTAGTGAGAGTTGAATGCAATATAATTTTAGACTATAAGATAGAATCCCCCACTTGTGCTATCAAACTATATGATAATATAAAAAATAAATCTATCTATATATACTTATGATCTAGTTATATGCACAGCCACCGACCTAAGGAAATATTTGTGAGTTATTTATAGTTGCATATATGAGTCACACTAGCTCAGGTATGGGACTCTTTATAGTATTAAAATCATATATTTTAAGACTTCTCCTATGATTCTATTCCTAATATAACTGAAATACATTCAAACAATATATTTTCTTCCTCAGGTTTCTGCATTGTCATGGTAGCTTAGCTTATAAAAATAGTTTAGATATTAGTATATGTTATAGTATTATTTATGGAGAGTATATTATATATGTTGAGGAAGTTCTCAAGGAGTATTAAGATTAATACATAATCTTTAAGTATTTTCAATTGTATAAAGGGTTTTATAATCTTATGAAACCTCTCTAATAATTTTCTACCACTCTTGTCTCCTAGACCACATCTTTGACCAAAGTAATTTCAAGTTACTTCAACTTAAAAATAAAATCTGACATAGTTATTTCTTCTAAGTATTTTAGATGCATCAGGAGTAGACTCATATTGATAGATACAAGTGTTCTTATTTTTATTTGGCTCAACAGATGAGGTATCAATAGTGCTACTATAAATATAGGCCCAGAAGGTTCTGACTCAGCTGGGACATGAAGCTTAGGGCATGGAGATAACTCTTAGTTTTTGGATGAATGCCAATATCTATAGCTTCTCCTTTAGCATTGCTTTGACATCCTGGATCTTCTCTTCTTCAGGGAGTTTAAGAGAAAGAGGGGGGGATACACTATAGCTGAGAGACTATCTGGACTGGAATGCACTTCCAGCTCAGGATTTTTACCAGGTAATTAGTGTTGTTGAAGGATCACAAGAGCAGAAGTTTTTGCTATAGAAGATACAGCTAACTATAGTTGTATCTCCTAGGCAGATAGCTTACTGTGGCCCACTGTATATTTTATATAAGAGGGGATTTAGGTATTATCCCAGATGGCAGGGAAAATAAGGTCCTGGATCAAGCCTCGATCTAGAATTGAGTATTGTTTCGGTCTCGTGATTCATTCTATGTCAGTAATTAGCTATCAGCTGTTCTTCATGTTAGTAAGCAAGTTAGATTCCAAAATATACCTCACTTTGGTCAAAAATAAGGGATGTATCTCTCGCCCCTGAGGGTATTAGCTACTTCTCCTCTAGTGCTCAGACTTCCTATAAACCTCTTCCTTGACTCTGTCAAGATTCTTTTCTTGTATGGCCCCGTTAACACATTCAGCCGGCTAATAGTATTCTCAGACATTTCTATTGAAAAATAGATATTGGTTATTAGCCAGAACAGGTATCTGCAGGCTATTCTCTCTCTTTCCCTCATATTGTAACGACCCAGCATACATAAGCTATGGCAGTTGGAATATGCACCTATACAGGTAGCCAGGAGGTGAACTGGTAGGAACCGACAGGCAAGTAAGTACTTGACCTGCGGAGAGCTGATGGCCTGGGTTCCAAGATGAACAGAGTTAGCTGACCAGGTACTTAGGTACCTGGGTACACCCAGGAAGTGGTGTCAGCATACTTAGGGACCTCAGAAGAGGCAGTTACGCAGCTAGGCTGGGTAACTGGAGAAAGATCAGAAATGTCTATCTACGGCAAAGAGATAGACAGGGTAACAGGGAAAAGTTATCTTGTCTGCAGGACAAGGTTACCCTACTCTCAGGATCAGGATACCCTGCCATGGGGCTTGGGTTACCCTGCCCAAAGTCCTGGGTTACCCTACCTTTCAACAGGAAGTCCTTCAGGGAGTTTGGGAAAAACGACGGGAATGTATGTCATGCGAAGACACACATAATACTGGAATTGGGGGTTCCAGGAGATGCTATTGGGTGAGCTATACAGCTCCAAAGAAGCTGTAAATAGGAGACATAATTCCTATCATACCCCTGGGGCCCCACCTGGAGGCCCGGACGTCATGGGCAAACGGTTGTGTAGTTGTGTACAGTCTAGCAAAGAGGAATCTTTGAAGACCTGCTGGCAACACCGTATACATTGCTGCCGTCCGGTCGACGGTACGCTGTTCGCAGGATATATAAGGGGGCATAGGCTGGAAGGTAGAGTACCCCCTCCAAGTTGTTCGGAGTAAAACGGACCAAAATGGACGGAGTTAATAGGAGTTACCCATGGGGGTCCCGAAGGTAGTCCCAGGTGGTGCTGGGGCGGCCAGGAGAGTTTTACACCTATCAAGCCCGAAAGTGTCCTCAACGCCATAGGCTCTGATAGAGAAGTGCAGAGACACTGAAAGCATGATTACTATGACAGGTAAGGTGGATCTGAGGTAGGGGTCATGGGTAGCGCCCATTGGACCGCTGCCGGATCACTGTATTCTGCGGAAGACACTGGAAGCCCGAGAACCATAAATAGTAGACAGATAAACCGCTCACAGTAGCTTCTGGGACTAAGTAGAGATCAATGAATATGGGAAGGGTGTCATAGTTAGTCTAGTTCATGCGGCGTCTTGACTGTTAGCCACTGGTAAGATATCGATGCACAGAAGTTTTCACTCCACCGGGATAAATGGAAATGCATCACAGAAACGATAACCGCATAAGGTGAACTCCGACTAGGGTGTGTCGACATGCATGGCCGCAGGGTGTGCCAGGAGATGTGTTGGACCACCGTTAGCGGAGAAGGGTGTTCTCGAATAGTTGGAGTAGACTGATAGGGGAGTTTCTGGCATAAGATAAAACTACCAAAAAGTCTATGCGAGAACCCTCCTACTACAACAATCAATCCTCTCAAGACCTTAATTGAGTGAAGTGTCAGGCGCGACGATATTAAGTTTTACCATTTACTTTACTCTTACATTGTGTGAACATTTGGTGTTAAGTTTGAAGTTGTTCAGTGCGGTCGCACCCTTGGGATCCATCTTCCTAGGAGAGCCCCCATTACAGTATATCCTTAAGTGAGATCCTCGCTTAACTCCTCTCCGGATTAATTGTTTTTCGATCTTCGGCACTGACCTTGTGCGAATACTGGTAAACTTGTCTGGAACAACTAGCCCAGGGTGGAAAGCGCAATGGCTAGTACTGAACTTCGAACCAGAATAGAAACCAACTTGGATTCAGACCTTGACCTTGACGAGAACACTGCCAACACGTTTCATGTGCCGGTTTTTGCGGATGTTCGCAGTATTGACTGGGACAGCCACCGGTTACTCTTGGTGGCTGCTCCTATTCAGTTATCCATTGAATGTCTTGATCTTATGATTACAGACCCTCGCACTGCGGCCCTTTCATTTTTCCAAGACCCTAACCTTGTCCACAATATAACCCCTCCCCCGTCGGAAGGGGTCCTATTTAGCAAGTTCTTGTGCGAGTTCGTCACACCTTACATCGTCCAGGAGGTATCCAAGTCAATCAAGAAGACGAAGCGGGAACTGAGGAACTGGGACACCTAGCAGCAGGAGGTGTTCCGAACACAGATCAATATGGCAGCAGTCGAACAGGTGAAAGTGCAGCAGGAGGCATACCCACGGATGATAAGGGATCAGCACACCTTGAACACACGGATGGCAGCATTGGAAAACGCTTTTGAAGGAGGGTATAGTATTGATGCTGAGAATGATGTATTGATATTAGAGGCTGCACCCCCACTTCCGCTTGTTCATACCAAGCCTGAGAACTTCGGCATGGAGTTGGCCATGAGAGGCAGAGACGATCAATGGAGGGTGTACCTGAGTCCAATCAGTATACGGATGTTAGAAAGCCTGACAGGTGACAGGTACAGCTATACCTCCTCCTTCTCAAGAGCATCTACAGGCTCCCTGTCAGTCCCCCTCTCCATCGCCCGCAGGCGTTTGAGCAGCCCCACAGTGGGAACAACTGATGGACGTCGAGTCAGAAAAAGGACATCCAAGCTAAAGGGCATTATGACCCCAGACACGCCTGAACCTACTTCACATCCGACTCCAGCTTCTATCATTCTGCCCCCAACACCGTCAGTTGCAACCCCTATACCGCCCATTGCCCCCCCAAGACCCACACCTCTGCCAGTTTCGCTGTCCACTCCTGATACCTTTCCTGCCGCAGCCTTCCCACCCGCAGTATCGGCTACCTCAGGGTTCTGGCCACTGCGCGTGGTGTTACCTTGATTCTTTGAACTGGTAAGACACCAGGAAGAGCGAACACCCATGGCTCCATCACGGGGGACTCCAATCCCCGGGCCTGGGACATCTGCTCGCTCTGTTTCTTGGGTACCGGTCATTCCCTCGGTGCCCTCGAAACCAAGTCTTCCCTCCGGTCTCCCCACTATCACCAGTGGCGATTCGGACAGCCAAGATGAGTTCTGTCTGTTGGGTTGTAAGTCGGAAGAAACCTGAATGGGTGGATTCATTACCACTTCTATGGGTGTAAGAAGGGACCACGGACCCCGGTGAGGCACAGAAGAAGGTAAAAGGAAGGAGATGGATGACAGACATGTGGGTATTGTGGGTCATGGAGGCATGCTGGCCCCCCGATACAGCCCGTGAGTTGTCCAGAGTTGCAGTCATTTCTGCGGATAACACAAGCAGCGCCTAACCCAACTCCTGAGAGTAGATGACGCCCTGTTCCACCAACGGCATCAGGACCATCACAGGCTAACCCCCCGGAGGATGGCAACCAGGATGGCCAGGAGGAATAGTTTGATGGGTACAGTAGACCCTGGGAATCCCAAGACGGGAATACTGGAGGTAGTGGGGGCAGAAATGCACCCCTCAGAGGTGGCATGGCGGGAGGAGGTAGAGATCTAGCAGACTCTGACTATGACACTGCGGATGATGATGATGCTGATTCTCTCCCTGATTTAACCCGCTTCTGCGGTGCTCGCAAGGATGACTGGAGCAGTGAGAGGAAATGACGCTGGGATCGTTGGGCCAAGAGGCTAGTAAAAGCCCTAGGGGGCCTGGTTCGGCTTCCAGGCCTATACCAAGATACCGGCAGAAGAAGCCAGAAAAGCTGATTGGTATCCCTCAATTCAAGGGCAAAGTTACGGAACTCCGGAGCTTCTTGACCTTGGTAGAGGTCAAATTGGAATACTTTGCGGATTGCAAGTTAACCGATATGAATCAGGTAAACTTGGTAATCTCCCTTCTTGAAGACTCAGCCCAGGCATGGTATCTGAGGTTCCATGGGCACATTAGCAAGGAAGCCGCCAAGCACTCTGTCGTTCCTGTAAAGGACAGCAACCCCTTATGGACATGAAAAGGGTTCCGAGAAGGGCTGAAACAAAGTTTCAGCAGAGACCAGGCTGAGGGAGATCGATCCTTTCTCGAGTGGCAAGACCTTGTGATGAAGGCACATCACATCGATGAATACCTGGATAAGATAATTGATTATATCTATAAGCTTGGCTATACTGATCCAGTGCAGGTATGAGACAAGGTTCGATCAGGCATCACACAAGAGGTTCAGAATGCACGGGCACTTAAGGAGCCACATCCGACCGACCTGAACGAGTACCTTGATCTTCTCCGGAAGGTCGGGCATACACTGGAGGACAACAACTGGTTCAGTAACCACGTCATCCACCCCGCCCCATAGTCACAGCCTGCAGATAAGAAGGAGGATAGATCCTCGGCGGCTGGCAGGTTCAAGAAGAAGGAAAAATAGTTGTACAGATGGAACCAGAGGTCTGCCAAACCTACTAATTTCATCGCGAGGAAACAGGCAAAGCCGGCGACTTCAGAGTATGCAATAGTATATAAGAAAATCCTGTTGACTTTGACCGAACGTCGGAGGAAGCACAACCAGTGCACCAAGTGCGGGCAAAGGGGTTACTTCTGGAGAAAGTATACTGCGGCAGCCCCAGTCGTTAGTTCATCCAAACAGGCTCGCGGATTGCAACGGTCAGCCACAGTAAGCGAGCCTACATGAACAGACAAGCGGCTAAAGCACATTGAAGCACCCGCTCTGGCTTCCTCGTCAAAGGTACTTGAAGTGCGACAGACATCACCACAAATTATGGAGGTTGATACTGACGGCTCAGAATAGGTAAGAACCCATTCTGCCTAAGGTATAACCTTATCAACCTGTATCCATAGACCCATGAGAGATGGATGTAAGGAACCCCGGAAGTCACTTCGGGGATGGGTAAGTACCCCCCTACTGCATGAATGAGTCTGGTACTGACTACACCCAAGGGGTGTGGCATGTAGAGGTTGTGGGCCACACACGGTAGAAGGAGCTATCTTTCCTTTGTTGGGTTACTGGTTATTTTCTTTGTTCTAGTTATATGTATTTCTTTCAGGATTTCCTTAGCTGGATGGGGAAGTCATAGTACATTATTTCAGTTGAGGCTGGGCGAGGTCTTACTAGAGGAGACACTCAACATTGCGGAAGCAGGGACGCTGTCCTTGGAACTGGTCCGACAGGGGACCTCTACCCACCTCAGGGAAAATTGTTAAGTTTAGTACAAGCGAAATTGGTTCCGGCTGAACTTGATCAAAATAAACAGTATTATTTCCAAGTTTACCGGAGGAGGGTTTAGTACCTGAAATCATGCTAGCATGATAGTAAACACCCTAGCTATTAATAAAACGAATCCCGATCCCGTAACATTTACCGACCTGTTGTGGCTACTCTTGTATCGAAAGGCAAGAGACCAAAATTATCAAGCCAAGATGACTAAGCCTCTCAAACAAGCGAAGTGGCAGAAACGTGACAACCTGCCCCGCTATATCAAGTCTATTTACCTGTAGGTGAAGTTAGACTGGAAGATAGGAGCTAGACAGGTAAGCGCGGAAGTGCTCTTTCTACTTGATAGTGGAGCTACTGGGCCAGTGCTTAGTAGCCACTGGGTTAAGCAAACCCAGGCACCTTGTGTATGGTGAAAAGTACATATGCCAATAAGCGACGCAAACGGTAATCACATTCCTGGGTTAGGTCTGCACTTTACCAAATGATCAGAAATGAAAATAGGCGACCACTATAATGAGATGCATTTTGAAGTTGCGGATATGCCCGACACCAAGGTGGATGGGTACCTACCTATGTCTTGGTTGAAGGACCATAACCCTGACATAGATTGGAAGACAGGATCACTAACCTGGCACTCAGGTTTCTGCAAGGCCAACTGCCTAGCAGAGCAGGGGCGGTTAGTGTTCATGAACGATGAAGAGTTACTAGCCGAAGACCCTAGTAATGTGTACCTGTTGGGAATTGTACAATTCTCGGAGGAGACAGGTGCCGACATTATAGTTAAGCTGCATGCCGAGTATAAGGACTATGGGGATGTCTTCAGTCAAGAATGGATTGAGGTACTACCAGAGCACTCGAAGTGTGATCACATGATCGAGTTGCAACCCGGGACTCAACCTGCATTTGGGCCTATCTATCTATTATCGGAGAAGGAACTTAAGGCACTACGGGAATATCTCAATGAAATGCTAAGAACGGGAAAGCTACAGCGATCCAGTTCCGCGGCAGCAGCCCCTATCCTCTTTGTGTGAAAATCAGATGGTACATTAAGACTGGTAATAGATTACTGAGGGCTGAAGGAAATCACGGTTAAGAGTAAAGATCCACTACTGTTGATGAATAAACTGCGAGATAGGTTAGGAAAAGCCCTTGTATTGACCAAGTTGGATTTAAAGAATGGCTACCACCTTCTGAGGATGGCAGAAGGTGAGGAATGGAAGACAGCCTTCCGGTACACATTTGGACTATATGAATACACGGTCATGCCGGTTGGGTTGTGTAATGCTCCGGCAACTTTCCAGAGCATGATAAATGAGGTCTTGCAGGACCTCGTGAACGAAGGTGTCATCGCCTACATGGATGACATTCTGATCTACTCCGAAACCATGGACGAGCATATTGCCATGATAAGACAGGTGACGGAGAAATTGTGGAAAGCCAGACTATGCGTAAGCATGAAGATGTCCAGTTTCCACCAACGGGATGTTGAATTCCACGGATACAAGATCTTGGACATGAGGGTCTCTAGGTTGTCAGAAAAGGTGCAAACAAGCAGGGATTGGGCACCTCCGACATGCATCGTCGATGTCCAAAGCTTTATGGGCTTTGCCAACTTCTATCGCTGGTTCATAGAAGGTTTCAGCAAGATAGCGAAACTTCTAACGGACTTGACAAAGAAGGATGTCCGATGGGAATGGACACCCATGTGGGAGGAGGCCTGCAACCATTTGAAGGAAGTGTTCACGTCCAAACCTATCGTAGCAAATTTTCACCCTGAATGGGCCAACCCGGCTCGAAACCGACCCTAGTGACTTTGCATTAGGGGCCATCCTCTCCCAGTTCTGTGAAGATGAGAGATGGCATCCAGTGACTTACCATAGTTGGAAGTTTCACCCAGCAGAGATTAATTATGATGCCCATGACAAGGAAATGACTGCCATCGTGGTGGCATTCAAGGAATGGGATTATCTGCTATGCTCAGTAAAGGACCAGTTGGTGATCTATACAGATTATAGGAATTTGGAGTACTTTAATAGTACCAAGGTCCTCAACCATAGGCAACACCACTGGGCCAAGTTCCTGCAACTGTTTAACTTCCAGGTAGTTTATTGGGAAGGATGGTTGAATGAGAAGGCAGATGCTTTGTCACAGTGTAGAGACTACCGCCGAGAAGGGGGGAGTGATTTTCTGCCAGAGTTATTTTTTTGCCCCGGACAGTGGGTTGGAAGCCAGGAACAGGACATCTTTCGATCAGAAGTGTTGCAGATGTGCCAAGGATTTCAGCTCTGGTCTTCCTTTTTGGATCAGCTACGTGTAGCAATAAAAGAAGACCTGGAATACTTAGGAATCCTGAAGGCAATGGGTGCCGATGACAAGAGGGTGGACCAACACTTCACAATGGAAAAGGGCCGACTCCTGTACAAGAACAGGTGGTATGTTCCCAAGGGTCAGAATCTGAAGCAGACACTCATGGAGGCTGAACATGACTGCCGAATTGCGGGACACTTCAGGACTTGCATGACTATTGGCAGGGTTAGGGCTTACTTCCATTGGCCTAAGATGGAGGAGCACTTCACCGACTATGTGCAGACATGTGATGCGTGGCAAAGGAATAAGTCCATCAGGCACAAGAAGTTTGGTCTGCTGGAACCTATTGATGTTCCTATACAACTGCGGACAGCAATTTCAATGGACCTCCTTGTAGCGCTACCAGAGTGCGAAGGGTATACCATGATCTGGGTCATAGTGGACAGATTCTTGAAAATGGCCCATTTCATACCCCTGACCACTGAGGTACCGATCAAGGAGCTTCCCTTGATATTCCTGAAGGCAGTTTGGCGCCTTCATGGACTCCTAGAGTCAATCATCTCCGACTGAGATAGCCGATTCACATCCAAGTTCTGGATAAGTCTAATGCATTTGTTGCAAGTGAAACTAAGCATCTCCCCTGCATTCCACGCTGAGACTGATAGGCAAACCGAGAGGGTTAATCAGACACTGGCGCAGTACTGGTGTGGTTACTGTTCCTACCAACAGGATGTTTAGCTTTCGCTAGTACCCCTTGCCGAGCATGCATACAACACATCGACATCAGAATCCACCTGGTTGTTACCATTTGAGATCAATTATGGGTTTAACCCATGGACAAACTAGTCTGGTGTCGTGTCTGACAATCAAGGAATACACCCTAGCAGTGTGCTCTTGGTTAAGCAATGGGAAGGAACCTGGCAAGATATTCGAGAAACGATTCAACCAGCAGAGAAAAGGCAACGACAATGGTATGACCAGAAAAGGTTGCCATCACCAGACTATATTAGCTAGGAGGGTGTGGCCGCTGGGCAGGCAAAGAAAGCGGACCATGTGAGGTTAAACTAAAAGAACCTCTGCATGAAACATCTGCTGGAGAAGCTGGATGACTGCATGTTTAGCTCTTTTGTGCTCAAATGTCAGGTGGGTACCCGAGCATATGAACTGCAGCTGCCCACCAGATGGAGCATGAACCTAGTTTTCAATGTCAGGTTGCTCGAACCATATCGCGAGGATCCAGGATCAGGTAGGATCAAAGAGGTTCCTACCCCGGAACTGGTGAACAATGAGCCAAGTTACATTATCGAAGGTGTTGTGGACAGTCGATGGTACAGTGTAGCAAAGGCGAAGTTTCTGTCATGTTTTGTCTAGTATCTAGTTTCATGAAAAGGCTACGGAGTTGTGGAGAATTCATGGGAGCCCTATGAGATGCTAGAAGGGGCCGGCTTACGGGCCATTCTGGATTTCCACCAAAGATATCCGTCCAAGCCCAGTGACCATAGGGTCTTGCAGGAATCGAGTTGGGGAAATAAAGGACGACGCTAATGGTCTGGGACGGACTGTAGGGAGGAGGGAAGTGTTGTAATGACCTAGCATACATGAGCTATGGTAGTTGGAACATTCACCCACACAGGTAGCCAGGAGGTGGACTGGTAGGAACCGACAGGCAAGTAAGTACTTGACCTACGGAGAACTGATGGCCAGGGCTCCGAGATGAACAGAGTTGGCTGACCAGGTACTTAGGTACCTGGGTACACCCGGGAAGTGGTGTCAGCATACTTAGGGACCTTGGAAGGGGCAGTTACTCTGCTAGGCCGGGTAAGTGGAGAAAGATCAGAAATGTCTATCTCTAGCAAAGCGGTAGACCGGGTAACAGGGAAAAGTTATCTTGTCCACTGGACCAGGTTACCCTACTCTTAGGATCAGGTTACCCTGTCCAAAGTCCTTGGTTACCGTACATTTCAGTACGAAGTCCCTGGAGCAGTTCGGGAAAAATGACCGGAATGTTTGTCACGGGAAGCCACACATAATACTGGAATCAGGGGTTCCACGAGATGTTATTGGGCGAGCTACACAACTCCGAAGAAGCTGTCAATTGCACACATTATTCCTATCATACCCCGGCGGCCCCGCCTTGAGGCCCGGACGTCATGGGCAAATGGCTTTGTTGTTGTGTGCAGTCTAGCAAGGAGGAATCTTGGAGACCCGCTTGCAACACCATATACGTCGCTGCCGTCTGGTTGACGGTAAGCTGTTCACAGGATTTACAACAGGGCATAGGGTGGAAGGTGGAGTACCTCCTCCCAGTTGTTTGGAGTAAAGAGGACCAAAACCAATGGAGTTAACGGGAGTTACCCGTGGGGGTCCCGTAGGTAGTCCTTGGTGGTGCCTGGGTGGCCACGAGAGTTTTACACCTACCAAGCCCAAAAGTGTCCCCAATGCCATAGGCTCTGATAGGGAAGTGCAGAGACACTGAAAGCATGATTACTATGACAGGTAAGGTGGATCTGAGGTAGGGGTAATGGGTAGCGCCCATTGGACTCCTCCCGGATCACCGTATCCTGCGGAAGACACCGGAAGCCTGAGAACCGTAAACAGTAGACAGATAAACAACTCACAGTAGCTTCCGGGGCCAAGTAGAGATCAATACATATGGGAAGGGTGTCATAGATAGTCTAGTTCATGTGGCGTCTTGACTGTTAGCCACTGGCAAGATGTCGATACGCAGAAATATTTACTCCGGCAGTCTAAATGGAAATGCACCACAGAAACGATAACCATATAAGTTGAACGCCGAAGGGAGTGTGTCGACATGCATGCCCGCAGGGTGTGCCAGGAGACGTGTCAGACCACCCTTAGCGGAGGAGGGTGTGCTAGGATAGTTGGGGTAAATGGATGGTGTAACCGGTACGGGTTACTAGGGTTTTATGTTTGGTTTCACAGTATCGTTTGATACTTGTATTGTTTCGTGTGCTATCGGTTGATACACACATTGTTTTATGTTTGGTTT
>PYWC01000035.1:975893-1012659 GCA_003182015.1 Tuber magnatum
GTTCCGTACTATCCTGTCCTGCCATTCCTCCATCCCGACATCGGTCCGTCCGCAATCCTTGCAGTGATCAATGCAGAATATTTTCCAGTATGCACTTAGTGGGATGATTTCTCGGTATAGTAGGTATCCCAAAATGAGGTCTCGTCCCTTTATGCTGACTTCTTCGTAGTTTGACATTTTGTTTCTTTTGTGTAAGGATCAGGTTTGTAAGAGGGTAAAGATTTTTTCTTTAGTTCGGAGGTCTAGTAGTGTGGTCTGTTTTCTTCAGCGGGTTAGAGGGATGGTGGATAGTATTTATGCTTTGGTGGTAACCTCGCTTAGGTGTTGGCCTCGCTTAGGTGTTGGCCTTGCTTTGGCCTCCAGGGGAAGGAGGGTGTTGCTTAATTTCGGTTTCTTGCGTCTCCATGCAACTATCACATTTTTCTGTGCTCAGGTAGCACCCGCTACCGAAGCGGAAAACATCTGATACTGTTTCTCCCCACATTTGTTGTATCGATTCTGTTATTATTTCTAAGCATTTGTTGCAGATATATACGAATAGTCGGTGTGTAAGGTATCATCTAGGGATAATATCACGGTTTACCAACAGTCCCATTACCTGATGGTGCAGTCTCCAAGGCACTTGCTCATAGTTTGACATTGTAAGGCTGTTGGATGGTGTGTTTTTTCCTTTCGCTATTGCCAGTACTCAGCCTCGGCCAGCTGGGCTAGATATGCTGCTTCATCTTCCATTACCCGATTTTCATCTTCACTGCTTTCGAAAGCACTTGCAAAGTGGGCTGACCAGAATCCGTCCTGTATCCCTTGGTCCGTGTCCAGGCGCATGTGTTGGATTTCTGGCAGGGTTGGGCTCCACGCCACCATGACACGGTTTATCGTAGGGGGTAATTTGTCCCCCGGTTTGTTGTCTTCCCACCATTGATTAACCGCTTTGATCACAATTCCCAATCCTTCAAGGGCTTCCCAGCTCTGCTCTGTTTCCAGGTACCCCACCCATTTCACTAGGAATTGGTCCCAGTCATATCGTCTTCTATGGTCTCGTATCATTTTCACTTCCCATTCCAGCTTCTCGTCAACCACGATCGGGGGTGGTTTTCCGTGGCTCCTTCCAGGGAAGGAGATATCGTCTATAGGGAGATATCTTTTCACGGTAGATACATGGAATGTCGCTTCTCGGTTTCTGTACATTCTGCCGTCCATTTCTACCGTGTAATTTTGTGTATGCTCATCATATCTGATTATCTTGCATGGCCCACGCCCACGCGGTTGCAATTTTTTGCTGCGTCCCAACTCTGTTGCGAATAAACTTCCGTATACTGGTAACAGATTCCCCTTTCCTATTGGTGTATGGTGTCTGCGTCGTTTTGCTGCCATTCTCGTGCTTCTAAATCGTGCCAAATTAATCGCATTGGATGCCATGTTCTGGATTGATTGGTGCCTGTTTAACAATTCGTCGGCAGCCGGTACTGCGGAGTTCTTGAAGTTCGCTAGAGGAAGTAGCAGGTAATGCTTCCCAAAAATAGCTTTATATGGTGACATGCCGAGAGTTTCTGATCATCCTGCATTCAGGTATACTGCTGTCTCTGGTATGGCATCAAACCAATTGTTTTGCCTTGCGTTGACTAGGTTTCGAAGGGCTGTCTTCAATTCTCGAATTTCGCTTTCTACCTGTCTATTTGTTTCATAATAGCCTGGTGCCGCCTTGATGTACTCAATGCCTAATGATCGACACTGTTGTCTCCACACATGTGACTCAAATTGTGGGTCCGCATAACTTAATAGAGATGTTGGATAGCCATAGGGTGTAAATATTTTGTTGCGTAGAAGTTCCCAGGTTGTTATTCCTGTCACTTGCTCTATTGTAGGTATGAGCCACATGAATCCCGAAAACCTATCCATCGCAACTAGGATTGTGTCGTATCCCCATGAATTGTGGAAGGGTCCTGCAAAGTCAATGGCTATTGATTAGAAAATTTCCGAAAGAAAGGTAATTAAATGAGCCTTTCCTTCTGGCAATTTTGTAGGCTCCTTATTTATCTGGCATGTGTAGTATTGGGTCACATACGCTCTAAAGTCCTTTCACATTCCAGGCCAAAATAGGTACTCGGTAGCGTACCGTAAGTTTCGTTCAACACTATGGTGGTCTTTGTTGTGGATTTCACTAATGACATACTCTCTTAACGTTGTATTTCTGTATGCGGAGCCTTTTGGGATATACAGGCAGTCTTCCCCGTATCTGGTTTTTGTGTATAGCATTCCGTTTGCAACCTTGTAGGTGGACATGTCTCCTGTGGAATCCATAGTATCATGGACTTTTTTCCAAATTGGTTCGTTCTGGTACGCTGCAACAATTTGTGCTCGGAACGTTTCGATCATTTCATTGATTGTTTGTAAGGTGTCGCGTTCATCTTCTATCCTGCTTCCTCTGGTTGTCTCAGGTAGGTCTTCCTTCTCATTGTCTTCCAAGACGTCGTATAGCCCGCGCCGATATTCTGTCATCGTCGGGGGCATTACTGAGATTATCGTCTCATTGCTAAGGCGTTCTAACCATTCTGCTCGTCTAATCGGTGGTGGGCTATCAGGTCCTGGCATTCGGAATACCGCTATTGTCTCAGTCGTAAGGTTCTCTATTCGTTCTGGTTCCGGCATTTGGAAAGCCGGGGCTTCCAGGTTTAGCAGTGCCGGAATTGCATAAGATCTGGGCCTTGGCTGGGCAAGGGTAGATGGCCCTTCTCCCGGACTATTCGGTCTTCCGCCGATCGTTTGTTGCCATTCCCAGTCATTGATTTCGGGGGACTCCGGAGGGCTCGGGTCGATTTCTGTACTTGGGGGGCTTGGTCCTTCACTAAATGGGTGAGGGGTCGGTTTTCTCTGTTGTCTAGGGTGGTTATTCGTGAATTTGATCTCGGTTTGATGATACGGGCAATGATCCATGTAACAGTGTGAGTAGTGTAACGCGCTATGTTCGAGTTCTTCCAGTGGCGTACTTTGCAGGGTACACTGGTCACCCCAGTCGCTTCCTGTAGTGCTTGAGCGGGGGCTTTCAGGAGGTATAGGGGGCCTCATTGGGGTAACCAGTATAGGAGAAAGAAGGGGAAGTAGGGGAGAACTCAGGCGTGGGCTCCATTGTGTTTGATTCTTGCTCATAGACCATGTTATCCGAGATGTCATCCGATTCCTTTGTATAATCGTAGACATAGAGTGGGTTCAAGTCTGATTCTCCCTCGTATATCCGGGAAAGAGCATCAGCTAAATAGTTCGTGCTTCCTGGCGCATAGACTATTTTCGCGTCGTATTTTCTCAAGGCACTTAGCCATCTCACTTGCTTTCTGCTTGGGTAATTTGCCATTAAAAGGTATGTAAAGAGTTGGTGGTCTGTAACTATTGTAAAGGAATTTCCCATTAGTAAGATACATTGTGGAACTGATTAAGCGCTTCTACTATTGCTAACGCCTCTTTATCGGTGGTCCCATAGTTCATCTAAGTGTTGGTGAACTTCCTGCTATGTAACGTGGCTGGTCGGGCCATCTCGTAAGTGGGTCCCGGTCCCACCCATGCTCTAACTCCTAAATCTGATGTGTCCATAACCAACCAAATTGGTTCTTCTCTTCGTATGTCTATTGGTCGTATGACTTGGTGATCGATAATCCACTTTCGGACCATATTGAATGCAGCTTGGTGGGTCGTTGTCCATATGAATTCAGTGTTTTCCGCTAAGTTGGTTAGCGGTGCCGTCAACATAGCATGCTGTGGGAGAAACTGGGCCACATAATTCACTATTTCAAGCAATCGTTGCAATTCCTTCTTGTTTTTTGGTGTCTCCCATCCTGCAATGGATGATATTTTCTGGGAGGAGGCAAGGATTCCCTCATTGTCCACTATGTGTCCTAATACTTCCATCTTATCTGCCAAAAGTATTGACTTCCTTTTGCTCACAAAGAATTTTGCTTTTCTGAGTTGATCACATACTTGGCGTATGTGTTTCTCGTGTTCTTCTGATATGTCTGAAAATATGAGAATATCATCAATATATACCCATACAAAATGATGTAAATATTCGCTTAGGAGGTCCTCCATTATCCGCATAAATGTTGTTGGTGCATTCATGTCTCCTTGTAGCATTACTTTGCTCAAAAATCCTCCGAAAAGGGTTTTGAATGAGTTAAACTTAACACTGTCCTTGTCCACCCGTGTTTGGAAATATGCGTCACTTAGGTCGATCTTACTCCTGAATCTCGCTCGTCCTATTCAGTTAAGGATCTGCTGCTGGTTTGGAATTGATGGACTATTCATGATCGTGTTATCATTCCTTACTTTCAGGTCCACCAGGGGGCAAATCCTTCTGTCTGACTTGGGTTGTACAAACATAGGTGCCACTCCAGGAACCTCTTGTCATACAATTACTCCACTTCGTAATTTCTTGTTTATCCAGTTCATGAGTTTTTCCTTGTAGGCTTCTGGGATTGAGTATGTTGGTTGGTTTCGTAGGTCGGTTGGATCTTTTAGCCGAATGTGGTGGCCAATCTTATGCACAGGGGGTAGCGTTTCAGGGACCTTGTCTGGGAATACATCCTTGTATTCTTCCAATAATGTGGTTGTGTTGGTGTCTGACACAGCGGCTCGGAATTCTCTGCTTGTTGGCTTGCATAGGACACGCAGTTTCTCTTCGGGAAATTCCACGGTTGTATCCCCACACCTGATAAAGGAATTGTGTCTTTTTAGGAATGGCATTCCTATGAGGGCATCATATTTGGCGGGATTTCCTACCAACATCTCCTGATTTGTCCATTTCTTTTTCCCAATTTCCACTGTCAATCCACACCTCTTATGGCTTGAGAAGCGGGAGCCTTTCATGGCCATATTGACTGTTGTTGGTTGGGGTAGAGGTTCTGTAGGGATGCCATGGGTAGAGATAAAGGTGGTGCTAACTATGTCGCAGCCGATTGTTCCCGTATCGAATAGTACCTTTACTGGGTGGCCTTCTATATGTATCGTTCCCTCTAGAGCATCACGGGCCTTGACTGTCAGCGTTGGTTGCGTTCGGAAGCTTCCCATTTCCACTGAGTTAATCTCCACTTCATCATATCTAGTTGCTTTCATGTGGTTCGTGCTGGCCTCTTGCTTAGTGGCCTTTCCTTTTCTCTTTTTGGCATAGCAGTCCTTTGCATACTGCCCCTTTTTTCTGCATTCGAAACATGTGCCTTCCTCCCATCGTTTTTGCTTCTTGTCTTTCTTGTCTTTTGAATCCTTGCGGTATGGGTTATCCTTTTTTGTATTATCCCACGATGATGATCCTTTACTGTTCTTTTGCTGCAGTACGTGGGTTCAGTAAACTCCTGTTCCATACAGGATAGCGTCCTTCCATTCGGCCCGCTTGACTATCTTGTCAAAGGAATCACTCTCCTCTTCCATGGGTTCTACCTCCTGGCGTAGTCTGGGATGCATTGACTCATACAATCTTTGTCGCAGCGTGTACTGGGACACTGTCCCGGTAGGCAATCGTCCATGATACATCAAGAGATCCGTCGCAACCAAGGTCATTCTTTCTGTTTTGCCATTTCGTACTTGCTGGATATCCTTGAACCTTTTGTATAGTTCTTCCGTGTTTCGCGAGGATTGGAATCTCTCTCTCAAGTATTTTATCAGGGTTGTTCCTCGGATTTTTTCTCTACTCTCATAGTGGTTCATTGCTTGGTGGTATGCTTCCTCTGGCTTTCCGGTACAGAAGCTTCCAAAGTACGCTCCGCTTCCTTCTTTGGTTTTGTCCAATCCGTGCAGGGCCAGGTATTGGGAAGTTGTTATTACCCATCGGTCAAATACTTCAGGCTTTAAGTCCTCTTTTTCAGGCGAGAACGAGGGTGGCCGCTGAAGTTTGATTTTAGGTCCTGTTCGCCTGGCCCCTGGGTTGGGCGGCCCGGCGGATTCACCCTCGGACATATTGTGTTTGGACTCTTCATTATTAGAGCTGTCGTCTGACGAGCTTTCTGGAGGGTTGCTGGGGAATTCGTCTGGTGAGCGCCTTACTACCGAGTGATCTGATGCTTCTGCATTGTTGTCTTCCTTCTTAGGTGTCCCGACAGGTATGCTGTCTTTCTTCGGTGGTCGCGCCGGTGTCTTTCCTTTGTTGGGGGTGGGGGGAAATAGCCCAGGAAGGCTGGTTGCTGCCTTTGCTAATTCGTCAGTGGATTCGCTAAAGGTCTGCTTGGCCAAGTCTCGTGCTAGTCGACTTTCTGCTTTGTCAATCGAGAAATCGCTCTTTGGCCCTTTCAGTTTCTTGGGTTGCCTTTTCTTGGTAAGGCCTTCTCGTGGGACCTGCTTCCCTCTTCAAGTCTCCAGTTACTCAATGGTGTCATGTTGGTGGAGCTGAACCTTTTGTGGTTCCGCCGCTCCTTGATGCTAGCTTCGCGGTTGGACTTTTCGCAGGTTGATCAGACCAGGTCCCTGCAGGTTTCTTAACCACATGCTGAGGTTAAAAAAATGTCATGTGTTCGGGCCCGGCCCTAGTCATGTAGCGGTACGATAGGAGCAGATGGCTTCGGGATCAACACGAAGCGAGCGCTGCTTGCCAAAGGAGGCTTCGAATGGGGTGTAATAGGAGATCTAAGAAGTAACCATTCAACCAAGTATATTTAAGAGTACTGTCCATCGAAGTGTGCGGTTTCTAGCGCGGATATCAGCAGTCTTTAAATACAGCATATCGGTTATCTCCAGTATAAGCGATATTGCAAAACAAGGTGTGTATCAACCGATAGCACACGAAACAATTCAAGTATCAAATAATACCGTGAAACTAAACATAATACAATGCGTGTATCAACCGATAGCACACAAAACAATTCAAGCATCAAACGATACCATGAAACCAAACATAAAACAATCTGTATATCAACCAATAGCACACGAAACAATTCTAGTATCAAACAATACTGTGAAATCAAATATAAAACAACCTAGTACCCGTACCGGTTACAGGAGCAGTTTGATAGGTTTGACAGACCACAGGCGACCTCAGGTGGAAACGCCGGAGGTAGTGGAGATGGACATGTGCCACCAGGCGGTAGTACAGTGGGAGTGGGCGCAGATCCAGGGGACTTGGACCATGACAGTTCGGATGATGATGGTGCCGATTCTCTCCCTGATTTAACCTGCTTCCTCAGCGCTCGCCAGGATGACTGGAGTGACGAGAAGAAATGATGGTGGGACAGCCGGGCTAAGAAGCTGTCAAGAGAACTACGCAGCAGATCGACCTCATGCCCATCCTCCAGACAGTGCCAGAAGAAGCCGGAAAAGCTTAGTGGTATTCCGGCATTCAAGGGAAAGGTTACCCAACTCGCTAGTTTCTTGACACTGGTGGAGGTTAAGTTCGCATATTTTGCCAGGTGCAGGGTGACTGATATGGACAAGGTAAACCTGGTGATCCCTCTTCTAGAAGACACCACCCGAACATGGTATCTTGGGCTGGACTCCCACATCAACAAGGAGGCAGTCAAGCGCACTGGAGTTCTTGTTAATAACAGTAACCCATTGAGAACATGGAAAGGATTCCGTGAATGGCTTGAACGGAGTTTCCGCGGTGATCAAGCGGAATGAGACCGATCCCTTCTCGAGTGGCGAGACCTGGTGATGAAGCCACATCACATCGATTAGTATCTGGATAAGGTAATTGACTACATGTATAAGGTTAGCTATACAGACCCGGTTCAGGTACAAGACAAGGTATGGTCAGGTATTACCCAAGAGGTTCAGAATGCATGGGCACCTCAGGAGCCCCATCCAACCGACTTGAATGACTACCTTGACCTTCTTTGGAAAGTTGGACACATACTGGAAGACAACACCTGGTTCAGCAACTGTGTTATCTACCCGGTCCAACAGTCTGAGCCAACGGACAAGAAGGACAATAGGTTATCGACTTCTGGAAGTTTCCAAAAGAAGGATAAAGGTTGGGCAGACAGAACCAGAGGTCTGCCAAACCTACTAACTGCAACGCTGGGAAACAGGCAAAGTCGGCGACTTCTGAGTATGCAATAGCGAATAAGGAAATCCAATCAACTTTGACAGAACGTCGGAGAAAGCACAACCAGTGCACCAAGTGTGGACAATCAGGTCACTTCTGGAGAAAGTGTACTGCGGCATCGCCAGTCATTAGTTCGTCCAAACAGGCTTGTGGGTTGAAACGGTCAGCCCCGGTAAGCGAGCCTGCCGGTACGGACAAGCGGCTGAAGCACATCAAAGCGCCAGCTCCGCTGTCCTCATCAAAGATACTTGAAATCCGACAGACATCACCTCAAATTATGGAGGTTGATACTGACGGCTCAGAATAGGTAAGAACCCATTCTGCCTAAGGTATAACCTTATCAACCTGTATCCATAGACCCATGAGAGATGGATGTAAGGAACCCTGGAAGTCGCTTCTGGGATGGGTAAGTACCCCCCTACTGCATGAATGAGTCTGGTACTGACTACACCCAAGGGGTCTGGCATGTAGAGGTTGCGGGCCACGCGCGGTGGAAGGGGCTATCTTTCCTTTGTTGGGTTTCTGGTTATTTCCTTTGTTCTAGTTATACGTATTTCTTCTCAGGATTTCCTTAGCTGGATGGGCAAGTCACAGGACATTATTTTGGTAGGGGCTGGGTGAGGTCTCCCTGAAGGAGACACTCAACATTGGGGAAGCAAGGATGCTTTACTTGGAACTGGTCTGATAGTGGACCTCTACCCACCTCGGGAAACTTGTTATGTTTAGCACAAGCGGAATTGGTTTAGGCTGGACCTGATCAAAATAAACAGCATTATTTTCAAGTTCACCTGAGGAGGGTTTAGTACCCGAGATCATGCTGGCGTGATAGTAAATACCCTAGCCATTGATAAGATGAATCCCAATCCCTTGAAGTTTACCGACCCGTTGCCGCCACTCTTGTGTCGAAAGGCAAGAGAGCAAAATTAGTAAGCTAAGATGACTAAGTCCCTAAGACAAGTGAAGAGGCAGAAGTGTGACTACTTGCCTTGTCACATCAAGTCTATTCACCTGTGGGTGAAGTTAGACTGGAAGATTGGAGCTAGACAGGTAAGCGCTGAGGCACTCCGGCTACTCGATAGTGGAGCTACTAGGGCAGTGCTGAGTAGCCGACGGGTTAAGTAGACCCAGGCACCTTGTGTATGGTGAAAGGTACATGTGCCAATAAGCGACACAAGCAGTAATCACATTCCTGGGTTCAGGTCTGCACTACACCAAGTCATTGAAGATGAAGATAGGCGAGCACCATAAAGAGATGCACTTTGAAGTCGCGGATATGCCCGATACCAAGGTGGATGGGTATCTACCTATGTCCTAGTTGAAGGACCATAACCCTGATATAGATTGGAAGGCAGGATCACTAACCTGGCACTCAGATTTCTGCGAGGCTAACTGCTTAGCAGAGCAGGGGCGGTTTGTGTTCATGACCGATAAAGAATTACTAGCTGAAGACACTTGTAATGTGTACCTATTGGGAATTGTACAATTCTCTGATGAGGAAGGTGACGACATTACGGTTAAACTACTCTGTGAGTATAAGGACTATGGGGATATCTTCAGTCAAGAATGGATTGAGGTACTGCCGGAGCACTCGAAGTATGACCACACAATCTAGTTCCAACCGTGGACTCAACCTCCATTTCAGCCTATTTATCCATGATCGGAAAAGGAGCTCAAGGCACTTGCTGAATATCCCAATGAAATGCTGCAAACGGGAAAGCTACGGTGACCCAGTTTCTCGTCAGCAACCCCTATCCTCTTCGTGACAAAACCAGATGATATACTAAGATTGGTAATAGATTACCGAGGGCTGAACAAAATCACGGTTAAGAGTAAGTACCCTCTACCGTTGATGAACGAACTGCGAGATAGCTTAGGAAAAGCCGCTGTGTTCACAAAGTTGGACTTAAAGAACGGCTACTACCTTCTGAGGATGGCAGAAGGCGAGGAATGGAAGACAGCCTTCCAGTGCAGATATGGACTATATGAATATACAGTCATGCCGTTTGAGTTATGTAACGCCCTGGCAACTTTCCAGAGCATGATAAATGAGGTCTTCCAGGACCTCATTGATGAAGGAGTTATTGCGTATATGGATGACATTCTGATCTACTCAGAAACTATGCAAGAGCATGTCATAATGGTGAGACGTGTGATGGAGAAATTGCGGAAAACCAGCCTATGTGTAAGTATGAAGAAGTCCAGTTTCCACCAATGGGAGGTTGAATTCCGCACATACAAGATCTCCGATATGGGGATCTCTATGTGGCCGGAAAGGGTGCAAACAATCAGGGATTAGGCACCCCTGACATGTATCGTCGACATTCAACGGTTTATGGGCTTTGCCAACTTCTATTGTCGGTCCATAGATGGTTTCAGCAAGATAGCAAAACCTCTGACAGACTTGACAAAGAAGGATATCCGATGGGAATGGACACCTGCGTGTGAGCAGGCCTTCAACCATTTGAAGGAGGCCTTTACGTCCAAACCTATCCTAGCCCATTTTGACCCTCAACAGCCAACCTGGCTGGAAACCAGTGCTAGTGACTTTACATTAGGAGCCGTCCTCCCCCAGTTCTGTGAGGATGAGAGATGTTATCCAGTGGCTTACCATAGTCAGAAGTTTCCCCCAGCGGAGATTAATTATGGTGTCCATGACAAGGAAATGGCTGCCATCGTGGCGGCATTCAAGGAATGGGATCATCTGCTATGCATGGTAACAGACGTATGGGTGATCCATACAGATCATAAGAATATGGAGTACTTTAATAGCACCAAGGCCCTCAACTGAAGGCAATACCGCTGGGCTGAGTTCCTGCAACTGTTTAACTTCAAGGTAGTTTACCGAGAATGGTGGTTAAATGAGAAGGCAGATGCTTTGTCGTGACGTACGGACTACCGCCCTGAAGGGGGCAGTGAATTTCCGCCACCGTCCTTTTTTCGCCCCTGACAGTGGGTTGGGAGCCAGGAATGGGACATCTTGCGACCACAAGTGTTGCATGTGTGCCAAGGATTTCAGCTCCAGTCTTCCTTTTAGGATCAGCTACAGGTAGCGATAAAGGAAGACCAGGAATACTTAAGAATCCTGAAGGCATCGGCTGCGTGTGACAAAGAGGTCGACCGACACTTCACAACGGAAAATGGCTTACTCCTGTACTAGAACAGGTGGTATGTTCCCCAGGGTTAGAAACTGAAGCAGACAATCATGGAGGATGAACATGACTACCGAATCGCGGGACACTTCAGAAGTTACAAGACCATTGGCAGGGTTAGGGCTAACTTCTATTGGCCTAAGGTAGATGAGCACATCACCGACTACGTGCGGACATGTGATGCATGCCAAAGGAGTAAGTCCACCAGGCACAAGAAGTTCGGTCTGCTGGAACTTATTTATGTTCCTATGTAACCACGGACAGTGATTTCAATGGACTTCATTGTAGTGCTGCCAGAGTCTGAAGGGTATACCAAGATCTGAGTCATAGTGGACAGATTCTTGAAAATGGTATATTTCATACCCCTGACCACTGAAGTACCAATCAAGGAGCTTGTCTTGATATTCCTGCAGGAAGTTTGGCGCCTTCATGGACTCCTAGAGTCAATCATCTCTGACTGAGATAACGGATTCATATCCAACTTCTGGATGAGTCTGATGCATTTGTTGGAAGTGAAACTAAACGTCACGACTGTATTCCACCCTGAGACTGATGGGCAAAACGAGAGGGTTAATCAGACACTGGAGCAGTACTTGTGTAGTTACTGTTCCTACCAACAGGATGATTGGGTTTCACTGCTACCCCTTACACAGTATGTGTACAACATATCGATATCAGAATCCACCAGGTTGTTACCATTTGAGATCAATTATGGGTTTAACCCACAGACAAAGTGGTCCTGTGTCGTGTCTGATAATCAAGGAATGCAGCCTAGTAGTGGGCTCTTGCCTAAGGAATCGGAAGGAACCTGGCAAGATGTTGGAGAAACGATTCAGCGGGTATAGGAAAGGCAACGGAAATAGCGTGACCAGAAAGGGTTGCCATCACCGGACTATGTTACCGGAGAGGATGTAGCTGCGGGGCGGGCAAAGAAAGTGGACTGTATGATGTTAAACCGAAAGAACATCCGCACGAAACGCCTGATGGAGAAGCCAGACCACCACATGTTTGGCCCTTTTGTGGTCAAACATCGGGTAGGTACCCAAGCATATGAACTGCAGCTGCCCACCAGCTGGAGCATCCACCCAGTTTTCAATGTCACATTGCTCGAACCATATCATGAGCATCCAGGATCAGGTAGGATCAAAGATATCTCTACCCCGGAACTCGTGAACAATGACCCAAGTTACGTTATCAAAGCTGTTGTGGACAGTCGATAGTACGGTGGAGTAAAGACGAAGTTTCTGTTGTGCTTTGTCCAGTACCTGTTTTTATGGGAAGGCTATGGGGCTGAGGAGAATTCATGGGAGCCCTATGAGAGGCTGGAAGGGACAGGCTTGCAGGCCATTCTGGATTTCCATCAAAGGTGTCCGTCCAAGTCCAAGGACTATAGAGTCTTGGGGGAATCGAGTCGGGAAAATAAAAAACGACGTGAACAGTCCGGGGCAGACCGTAGAGAAGAGGGGAGTGATGTACTGACCCAGCATACATAAGCTATGGCAGTCGGAACCTACACCCATACAGGTAGCAGGAGGTGAACTGGTAGAAACCGGCAGGAAAGTAAGTACTTAACCTACGGAGACCTGAGGATCCGGGCTCTGAGATGGGTGGAATTAGCTGGCCAGGTACTTAGGTACCTGGGTACAACTGGGAAGCAGTGTCAGCGTACTTAGGGACTCCTGAAGGGGCAGTTGCTCAGCTAGGCCAGGTAACTGGAGAAAGGTCAGAAATGTCTATTTCCGGCAAAGGGGTAGACAGGGTAACAGGAAAAAGTTATCTTTTCTACTGGACAAGGTTACCCTACTCTCAGGATCAGGTTACCCTGCCCAAAGTCCTGGGTTACCCTACCTTTCAATACGAAGTCCCTCACGGAGTTCAGAAACAATGACCGGAATGTTTGTCCCATGAGGCCATGCATAATACTCGTGTCTGGGGTTCCGGGAGATGCTATTGGGAGAGCTACACAGCTCCAAAGAAGCCATAAACTGGAGGCATTGTTCCTATCATACCCCTGTGGCCCCGCCTTGAGGCCCGGACGTCATGGGCAAACGGTTGCGTAGTTGCGTGCAGTCTAGCAACGAAGAACTTTTGCTGATCTGCTTGCAACACCCTATACATCGCTGCTGTCTGGTCGACCATAGGCTGTTCGCGCGATATATAAGGGGGCATAGGGTGGAAGGTGGAGCACCTCCTCCAAGTTGTTCAGAGTAAAACAGACCAAAACTGATGGAGTTAATGGAAGTTAACCGTGCGGGTCCCGAAGGTAGTCCCAGGTGGTGCCAGGGCGGCCGCGTGAGTTTTACACCTACCAACCCCGAAAGTGTCCCCAACACCATAGGCTCTGAAAGGGAAGTGCAGAGACACTGAAAGCATGATTCCTACCACAGGTAAGGTGGATCCGAGGTAGTGGTCAAGGGTAGCACCCATTGGACCCCTCCCAGATCACTGTATTCTACAGACAACACTGGAAGTCCAAGAACCATAAATAGTAGATAGATAAACTGCTCATGGTAGCTTCTGGGACCAAGTAGAAGATCATGGCATATGGGAAGGGTGTCATAGATGGTCTAGTTTATGTGGCGTCTTGACTGTTAGCCACTGGCAAGACTCCGATGCGCAGAAGTTTTCACTCTGGTGGGCAAAATAGCAATGCGCCGTAGAAACGATAACCGCATAAGGTGAACGCTGACCAGAGTGTGCTGACACAGGCATGCCCACATGGTGTGCCAGGAGATGTGTTAGACCACCCTTAGCAGAGGAGGGTATGCTCGAATAGCTGGAGTAAACTGATGGGGGAGTTTCTGGTATAAGATAACACTACCTGAAAGTCTCTGTGAGAACTTTCCTACTCCAACAATCAATCCTCTCGAGACCTTAATTGAGTGAAGCATCAGGCTTAAGGATATTAAGTTTTACTGCTTACTTTACTCTTACATTTGGGTGAACCTTTGGCAATAAGTTTGAAGTTGTTCGGTGCGGTCGCAACCTTGGGATCCATCTTCCTAGGGGTGCCCCCGTTATACCCGGTTACACATATGGCTTCTTAACTATTAGGTCCAAAGGTTCTTTGTTATCTAGTATAGCTAATTTATCAGAAGTCAAGCAAGGTTATTATTATCTTTGTATAGGAGGGTCAGGTTGGGAGGGGGGGACTTCTGAGCCTCCTGACATAGTAACTAGGCTTTCTGACTGGTTGTCCTGATTGGGTACTAGGAGCACCTATAGTTCTTCTCCACTTATTGCACTATAATTATCTGGAGTTTATTGATTATACTTAGAGATTCTATAACCTCCTATGCTACTTCCTAATTATAATTATTATAGTACTGTTGGTAGTTCAGGAGGGGATACTGCTTAGGATATAATAGGGGTACTATAAGGAGGATAGATCCAAAGGTTACAAGCATACAGAACAACTCTAAGCCTATTTCCAAAGGTTCACATACAAATATAAAGGTAAAGTAAAGAGTAAAACCTAATATCATTAAGCCAAACACTTTACTCAATTAAGGTCTTATGATGATGTTGATTATATTGGAGTAGAAGAGTTCTCATATGGATTTAAGTAGTTAGAATCTATGCTGAAACTTTCCCATTAGTTTACTCTAATCCTTTAACTACACCCTTTTCCACTAAAGGTTGTTCGACACTTCTATCATATCCAGATAGATATCCATATATTGATACACTCTAGTTAGTGTTTTCCTCATATAGTTTAGTTTCTGTAAGGTGTTTCAATTACAGCTGCCAGAGTGAAAACCTCTTCACATTGGTACTCTGCTAGTAGCTAACTGTCAAGTTATCTGGGAGAGCCTACTATTTACAAACACCTTCTGTTGTATACTTTATCTGTACAAGTCCCTGTTGGCTTCTCTAGTCTATGTGTTCTATCTACTTATATTAAGCTAAGAGTCTATGGAGACTTCTATGGTAAGGTGTTTCATGTAGTGATCCAATAGGTGCTACTCATAACTACTATAACCAAAACCACTCGAGTTATAATAGGAATCATACTTTTAGTATCTTCAAACTTTCCTCACCAAGGCTACAGCATAGGAGCATGTTTAGGCTTGATAGATGTAAAACTCTCCAAGTTTTTCCTGGTACCAACCTTGTCTATCCTAGGAACCCCTACAGTTAGTGTTAGGCAGCAGTCAACTCTAAGGACAAGCGAGTTCTGACTAAGGCCTGATATATAGTGAAGTGAATGCTAGAAAGCCTTACTATGCTCAGAATGGATAGAAGTATAAAAGTTGTATTGTACAATTAATATATTGATAAGATCTCTTCTCTGTCACTAATGATGTCTGTAAAAGCATGAGAGGCACCTTGATGTTTATATTTCACATCTGGGTATTCGCAGGCTATCTACTTCTCCCATGTCTCTCACTACTTCCTTAGTGCAAATATCATAGACCCCAAAAACCTTTACCCCACTTGACTCTGAATTCTGTGAGCTGCAGGGAGAATGTTCCCATTCCTCTCCTTGCAATATCTGCTTTGTTCATAGTTACTCGAATCCTTTCACTGTGGTAAGTAGCCACTGGTTCTTTCTCTGCATACAGAGTGATCAGCTCCAATGACAGACTTATCAATGCAGTTGGATCCATCATCTATCTGCGTCAATCTGCAAAAGGCATGCTCCTTCCTTATTGTACCAATAGAATTTAGACCTCTTAACACTCAGGGTTAACCATCCACACTGTAGACTCTATTCTGGCTCTATCTTATTATACCTCTGGGTGCAGATGGATGATAATCTCTTGGGCATTATTCTCTCTGAAGGATTTCCTCCACATTCCTCTACCAACTGACTTGAGATTTGGTCTTGCTACCTTTAAGGTAGCTGGGAACTCCTATTGCAGTAGCCAATCTCTCCCCAGTTGGCATCCATCAGTTAGTGCAGCTGAGCGATCTTTGCATATGTTTATCTCCACAACCAATCCACTGAATCAATATGTTCAACCTTGTCAGGCTAGCCGAGGATTCTCTCTTGAGGATCTAGTAATAATACCATGGTTAGCAATCTTTGGTGGTGGGATAATTGAGGCTTTTATGCCGCCATCTTGTGGTTAGAATTTATTTCATTCTCCACATACTCCGACAGACCCGGGGATTGAATACATGACTTTTTGCCAATGATCATATGACATGCCTATTACACTATGCCAGTTCACCTTATATATAACAGCTATCTTCTGCTATCCCTCTCAGTTCTAGTCTATTTTATTTTGAAAAACTTAGTGAATGAACTTCACTTTTATATCTATGTCCTGTTATATATCCTCTAAACAGCTTATAGTTGGGCGAATGGCCAGAGCATAAGTGGTCTTATAAGTATATCTTTAAATATTATCTTGTACTAGTTTGCACCCAACTACACAACCTTTTACCCATAACATCTGGAACTTAGGGTAGAGTTAGAGAGAGATGATAGAAATCATGTCTCCAAGTTACAGCTTCTACAAGGCTGCATAGCTTGACCAATAGCATTCTAGAGAATCTTAGATTTGGGGACTATATATAGTTTCACATAACAAAAATTCTGGTTATTTTTTCCAAAGTCCCTGTGAGACTTTGTAGTAGAGGGTAGGATAACTCAGGGTCCTTAGCAGGGTAACCCTAGTCCTATAGTAGGGTAACCTGACTCTAGAGGTAGAGTAGTTCTAGTTGAATGTCAGGGTAACTTTATCCTGTTACACTGCCTACTCTTTTACTAGAGTTAGATACTAGTATCTTTTCTTCAGGCACCTGGCCTAGCAGGGTAACTTCCCTATCTAAGGTCTCTCAGTATGCTAATATTGCTCATGTCTATGTATGAGATGGCTAAGTATCTAAGTACCTTAGACCTTAACCCTTTACCATAGAATCCTGACTTTTAAGTATCTATAAGGCAAGTAGTTACTTGTCTGCCTGTTCCAACCAGTAGACCTCTTGGTTATATATATAAGCATAGGTTCAGGTTCATATAACTCATATATGCTGGGTTGTTATACAAAGAGAGCTCCTATATAACTAACATTATAGATCCTTACTGCTCAAGAGAAATAAGATAAGTTGAAGTTGAGATCTGCCACTAAGAAATTATGTCAGTACTATAATAATTTAAGATATATTGCACATAATACTTACTGTAATGTCCCAAGAGAGCTTTATTACTATTCTTCTCTGCATTGTGATACTTGTTTATTGTCTAAAGTTTTTTGCCCATATCTTTAACTAAGAGTTTTATCTGACAACTGCACTGGGCTATATAAACAGGGTGGTATTTGGCTTAGATTTTTTTATTCTGGTCTTTCATAGGAGAAAGGGCCTGAGTAAAGTTAATTGTTAAGCCCAATTAGGTATCAGTTGGATTTGTTGGGTCCCAACTCAGAGCTATGATATAGGACTTTATTTGGTCCTGTTAGAACTTCTACTACTTGGTGGAGCACAGGAGATCAGCAAACCCACACCAACTTTTGCTATACAAGATGATACTAAAGTATCCTCTGATATAGATATATGAGATTCAATTCTATCAGTACATGAGTTATACAATTCTTACTTACATGAAGTCCTCAACAAAGAATATATATTCTAGTCTCTTATACTTACTAGTATACTCAGTAGGAGTATTCTCTGTTTTGCTGATGAATCCTCTATGTGCTCTGCTTCAGTTGCCAGATGCCTAACAGGAACAAAGAGCTCAATGTTTATTAGGTATTAAATGAAAATGGTAGGAGATACCTACTGTCTTTAGCCAATAGCTATTTACATATTTTTGGGAGTAGCTATTTGAGTCTTTTTTGGATGTATCATCTTTGATTTTTGGGTATAGGAGCATAGACCTAGGAATCAGAAGAGTTTGTAATTGATAAGGGAAGCTGGATCTTTAAGTGGAGGAGTGGGGGAGGCAGAAACAGGAAACATAGAGGAAGAATAAAAGATGGGTAGTAGGAAGAGGACGAAACCTAGAGAACAGGAGAGGAAAAAATGGAGGGAAAAAAGAAGTAAAAAAGAAAAAAAGAAAAAAAGAAAGAAGAGACAGAAGAAATGAAAAAAGACATGAGTGTCAGGCAGGAGACATCTTGTATACCTCAAGACATTACTTCTCTTTGTAGTTACATCTGTAAACTATGTACATATAAACAGTTCATAGCTTAAGAATATAAGATATAATATAGACAGGTATTGCAAAGACTGTCATCTACATGGTAGGATTTTTTTACAGATCATACATCTTATTTTAATACATTATGGATTTATCGAAATGAGCTATAGTTATTGCCACCTGATAGGAGTATGCCCACCTTGGGTTTTTGGTTGCACAAATGAGAGTATGGATCTATACAGTTACTTCATGATTAAGAAGGTTACTTAACCCAGGTTCCACATAATGGAACCTTATGGAAACTAATAGAAGATAGTGGCTGTATATAAGAAAGAGGTTAGAGATGTTGGGATTTGTCAGCAAGAGAGTTTCCTTTGTTATATAAAGGAGTGTGCCTCTTGGTTATTCACTTTTCTTATGCAACCTGGTAATTTCCTGCCTACACCTGTATAATACTTAGAAATTACAACTTTGTCTGTTATTTGCATCACTGGAACCCATAAATCCTGATCCTGAATCCTGGAACCCTGTCTCTGATCTCCCAAATCATAGATACAAACCCTGCTTATTTGTATACCTGTACCCATTTCTTGTCCTACTTATTGAGTTGTACCTTGAACTATCAGCTCTTGATCCCACATAGACCCTGCCTATTACAACTATTAGAAAACTTCTTTAAACTAAAGAAATATAGATCATCTTAATCAATCCATATTGTTATGAAAATACATATACAAGATCTATCTGCATATTTGTAATGACCCAGTATATATGAGTAATGGCAACCCAAACCTATGCCTATACAGGTGACCAGGTGGTCAACTGGTAGCAACTGGTAGGAACAGGCTGGCAAGTAACTACTAGCTTTAAGGGTACACTATACTTTGGGTCCTGTCACGAATGATAACAGAGGTGGAAGATTAGTTCTATCATAGAAGACTTAAAACTGAATGTTGGAGGAACTAGGTTAGGCTTTCATACTATGACATACAGTTGGGGCCATATGATCTCACATGACTCACAGTTGTGAGATATTGGTATATTATAATTGGTTGATTAGTTTGAATAACTTGTAGTTGTGAGTCTTATGATGTAATGACTTTTGCACATGGCTCATTTAGTAAGTCATAGGTCTCATGTATGTGATACACTTAGCACACATGACTATAGCAGGTGACTCAGGGGTATAAGTTACAGGGTTAGGTCTGGCATGAAGAATGAGTATACAAGAGGTCACTAGGACCCAGGAGGAGGAGCTCTTCACACTATCATCTTTGCGTCTTCTTATGTATAACTTTACCACTTTACTCTTTACCTTTGCGACTATGTTGCATACATACTTTCATGAAAGAGTTATCAGATAGGAGCCTTAGATGCTTAGCTATCCTACTCGGAAGAAGAAGTCAAGTCTCTAAGGTTTGAGGCTAAGATATCGTCACTTGTGTGAGAGAAGTGCTAACTAGTAGGAATTGTTATAGGTCTCTCTGTAAATAAGTAACACACTAGGTGCTTGGATACTTGGATACCTAGTATAGGTATATAGGCAATGTCAGCATACTTAGAGACCTTAGGTAGGCAGGTTACTCTACTAAGCAAGGTAACTGAAAAAAGAACAAGTGTCTAACTCTGCTAAAGGAGTAGGCAGAGTAATAGTGTAAAGTTACCCAGATGTCCAGCTATGATTACCCTATCTTGGAAGTCAGGGTACCCTGACATGGGAGTCCGATTACCCTGTCAAGGACCCTGAGTTATCCTACCTTGCACTATAAAGTCTCTTGGAAACTTTTGGAATACTGACTGGAATATTTGTCATGCAATACTATATATGATCTATGAATCGGATATTCTCTGGGATGCTATTAGTTGAGCTACATAGCATTGAAGAAGCTATAACTTGGAGACATTATTCCTGTCATACCCTTCCGGCCCTATCTTAAGTCCCAAATATCATGGACAAACAGTTACATGGCTGAGGGCAATCTAGCAAGAGAGGGCTTTTGGAGATATGCTTATAACACTGTATACACTCTGGCTATCCGCCAAACTGTAAGCTGTTTGCAGGATGTATAAGTGGGCAGAGGTGGGAGGATAAAGTACCTTCCCCAAGTTGTGTGGAGTAAAGCAGATCAGAATTGTCAGAGATAATAGAGGCTAACTGTCAGGGTCTCTAGGGTATTCCTAAGTAGTACTGGGAACGACCAGGAGAGTTTTACATCTATCAAGCATTAACGTGCTCTTATGCTGTAGCCTCTGTAAGCAAAGTTTGAGGATACTAAAAGTATGATTCTTATCATGACTGAGGTGTTTTCAGGCATGGTGGTCACAGTCATGGGTAGTGTTCATTGGATCAACACACAGAACACCCTACTGTGATAGTCTGCATAGGCTATTAACTTGATTGCAGTAGATAAAATGCATAGACCAGATACGCCAATAGAGACTTGTATAGATGAAATGCATATGGGAAGGTGTTTGCATATTAGTAGACTCTCCCTAGTGTCTTGACTGTTAGCCACTAGCAAGATACCAATGTGAAGAAGTTTTCACTCCAGTAGCTATATGTTAGGTCGTAGCCAACTCTGAGGACTAGTGAGTTCTGACTAAGGCCCAATACTTGACAAAGGAAATAGTAGGAAGGCTTACTATGCTCAAGATATATAAAAGTATAAAAGTTGCATCGTAAAATGAATATATTGATAAGATCTTTTCTCTGTTCCTGGCAATGTTTATAAAAGCATGGGAGGTATCTCAATATTTATATTCTGTGTTTGAGTATTTGCAGACTACCTAATTCTCCCATCTTTTCCCTTATTCACTCAGTGTGAACTTCATAGACCCTGAAAGCCTTAATCCTGCTTGACTCTGAATTCTGTAGATAGTGGGGAGAGTGTTTCCATCCCTCTCCTCATGATGCCTACTTTTATCCCAAGTCACTTGAGTTCTTTCGCCATAGCAAGCAGTCACTAGTTTGGTCTCTATATACAAAGTGATCTGCTCCCATAACAGACTTATCAATGCAGTTGGATTTATCCTCTAGCTGTGTTGACCTGCAAGAAGCATCCTTCTCCCTTATTATACCAATAGTATTTAGGCCTCTCGATGCTTGGGATGAACCTGTCATACAGCAGGCCCTCTGCTGGCTCTATCTAGTTATACCTCAGGGTACAGATAAATGATCACCTTTTGGGCATTGTTTTCTTTTCAGGACTTTCTCTGCATTCCTCTACCAACTGACTTGCTCTTCGATCTTGCTACATATGAGGCAGCTGGGAACTCCTATTGAAGTAGCTGAATACATCCCAGTTGGCATCTATCAATTGGTGCAGCTAAGTGATCTTTGTATGTGCTTATCTCTACAACCAACTTACAGAATTGATTTGTTCAATCTTATCAGGATAGCTGAGAATCCGCTCTTGATGATTCAGTGAAAGTCCCTTGGTTACCAGCTATTAGTGGTGGTGCAATTCAGGGTTATATGCTAGTATCACATTGGTAGAAATTATCTCATTCTCCAAATACTCTGACAAACCCAGGGATTGAACACATGACATTTTGTCAATAATCGTGTAATATGTCTATTACACTATTGCAGTTTGTCTTATGTGTAATACCTTATATGAGAAGTACCGCAGAAACTGAACTGCATAAGGAGATCGCTGACTACGATATATCAATATATATATACCAATGGGGATTTGGAAAAAGTGCCAAACAACCCTTAGTGGGGAAGAGTGTGCATAAAGGGTTGGAGTAAAATTATGGTGGAGTTTGTGCCATAAATTTTGCCTACTTAAATCTATATGAGTGCTCTCCTACTCTAACACAATCAACATCATCTTGAGACCTTAACTGAGTGAAACATTTGGCTTAATTATCTTTTGTTTTACCATTTACTTTACTCTTACATTTGGCAGTAAACCTTGGGGAATAAGTTGGAAGTTTTTCAAAGAGGTTGTAACCTTTGGGTCTATCTCATTTATGGTATCCATATTATGGTATAGCGTTAGCCAACCTTCTTGCTTCACTCCGCACCTGATTGATTGTTTTTATAACCTTCAGCACCAATCTTGTACAAGTACTGGTAACATTGTTTGAAACAGGTAGTCCAGGGCAGAATGTGCAATGCCTAGTACTATGTAACGACCCAGCATACATGACCTATGGCAGTCGGAACCTTCATCCATACAGGTAGCAAGGAGGTGAACTGGTAGGAACCAGCAGGCAAGTAAGTATAGGAGCAACGGAGACTCGATGGCCTGGGCTCCGAGATGAACAGACTTAGCTGGCCGGGTACTTAGGTACCTGGAAACACCCGGGAAGTGGTGTCAGCATACTTAGAGACCTCAGAAGGGGCAGTTACTCAGCTAGGCCGGGTAACTAGAGAAAGGTCAGAAATGTCTATATCCGGTAGCGGGATAGACAGGGTAACCGGGAAAAGTTATCCTGTCTGCCAGACAAGATTACCCTACCCTCAGGATTGGGTTACCCTGCCATGGGGCTTGGGTTACCCTGCCCAAAGTCCTGGGTTACCCTACTTTTCAATACGAATTCCCTCGCGGAGTTCGGGAAAAATGACCAGAATGTTTGTCATGTGAAGCTATGCACAATACTGGAATCTGGGGTTCCAGGAGATGCTATTGGGTGCGCTACACAGCTCCGAAGAAGCTGTAAACGGGAGACATTATTTCTATCATACTCCTGCGGCCCCGACTTGAGGCCCGGACGTCATAGGTAAACAGTTGCATAGATGTGTGCAGTCTAGCAAAGAAGCAACTTTGGAGACCTGGTTGCAACACCGTATACATTGCTGCCGTTGGGTCGACCGTAAGCTGTTCGCAGGATATACAAGCGGGCCTAGGGTGGAAGGTGCAGCACCTCCTGCAAGTTGTTCGGAGTAAAACGGACCAAAACAGACAGAGTTAACCGAAGTTAACCATGGGGGTCCAGAAGGTAGTCCCCGGTGGTGCTGGGGCAGCCAGGAGAGTTTTACACCTACCAAGCCCGAAAGTGTCCCCAACACCATAGGCTCTGAAAGGGAAGTGTAGAGACACTGAAAGCATGATTCCTACCACAGGTAAGGTGGGTCCGAGGTAGGGGTCATGGGTAGCACCCATTGGATCCCTCCCAGATTGCCATATCCTGCAGAAGACACCGGAAGCCCGAGAACCGTAAATAGCAGACAGATAAACCGCTCACAGTAGCTTCTGGGGCCAAGTAGAGATCAATGCATATGGGAAGGGTGTCATAGATACTCTACTTCATGCGGCATCTCGACTGTTAGCTACTGGCAAGATGCCGATACGTAGAAGTTTTTACTCCGGCGGGCTAAATGGAAATGCACTGCAGAAACGATAACCGTATAAGGTGAACGCCAACTAGAGTGTGTCAACACATGCATCCCCGAAGGGTGTGCCAGGAGATGTGTCGGACCACTCTTTGGGAAGAAGGGTGTCCTTGAATACTTGGAGTAAACTGATGGGGGAGTTTCTTGCATAACATAAAACTACCAAAAGGTCTGTGCGAGAACTCTCCCAGTCCAACAATCAATCCTCTCGAAACCTTAATTGAGTGAAGCGTCATGCTTAACGATATTAAGTTTTACTGCTTACTTTACTCTTACACTGGTATGGACTTTTGGCAATAAGTTTGAAGTTGTTTGGTGCGGTCGCAACCTTGTGATCCATCTTCCTAGGGGTGCCCCTGTTACATACTACCCTTCAATCGTGAGTGGACCCTGACTCTGATTTAGATATTTGTTTGGGGCTCCACTATAACCCCTCAGAAGCCACTATATTTCGCACCACTCCCTTGGTAGATGTCTGTGGTATTGGATGGGAGGGACAAAGACGAATGATCGAAGTAGCCCCTATTACAATACCTGATAAATATATTGATCTTATGCCTACAGGCCCATGTATTACGGTACTCTCCTTCTTCCACCATTTTGAGCTTATGTACAATATGGTTCCTCCACCCCCTGGTGGAGTAGCATTTAGTGAATTCCCCTAGGAATTTCTTAAACTGTACCTTGTCTGAAAAGTTACAAGTCCTGTTGCAGAAGTATGAAAGGAAATAAGATGTTGGAATGACTACCGGTAGAAGGTTTTCAAATAGCAGATCATGATATTCATGGAGGAATGAATGAAGGTATAGCAACAGGTGTACCCAAGATACTCCCCGATCAGAAGGCACTAAGAGAATGGATGAGTACCCTGGAGAAGGTATTTGTAGGAGTCTATGACATTGATGATGAAAATGATATGCTGATGGTAGAGGCCACAACCACTCTCCCTCTTGTCTATACCCAATCTGGTAACTTTGTAATAGAACTAGCATGCTGGGTACAAGACAAGAAATAATATGTATACCTGAGCCCTATTGGCACATGAATCCTAAAAAGCCTACAGAAAGAGGACTATTCCTATACCTCCTTATTTATGAGAGTATCTACTGGCTCTCTCTTAGTCCCTTCCTCACTTGTGTGCAGTTAGTTGAGCATTCTCTTGATCAGTTCCACTAACGATAGACAAGTAAAGAAATACCTGTCTGACCCCAAGAGGATTACAGAACCTGATCCACCTGATCCAATACCCTGTCCTATACCTGCTCCTCCCAATCCCACAAATCCTTCTATGAGTCAGACACCAGCACCTTCAATTGTTGCTTCAAGGCCAACACCTCTTCCTGTCCTAATACCAGCCCCAGCCCTTGCTGTAATAACCCCACATATATGAGCTATGGTAGCCTGAACCTATACCTATACAGACAGCTATGAGGCAGACTAGTAGGAACTGGCGGGCAAGCAAGTACTTGGCCCACGGAGTCCCAATGGCCCAAGTGCTAACATGAACAGAAATAGTTGATAAGGTACTTAGGTACGTGGCTACATCCAGGAACGATGTCAGCATACTTAGGGACCTGTGAAGGGGCAGTTACTCTGCTAAGCCAGGTAACTAGGGAAAGGTAAGAAGTGTTTATCTCTGGCGAAGGAATAGACAGAGTAACTAGGTAAAGTCACCCTGTCCACTGGACATGGTTACCCTACTCTCAGGATCAGGTCACCCTGCTACAGGGCTTGGGTTACCCTATCTAAGGTCCTGAGTTACACTACCTTTCAACACCAAGTCCCTCTGGGAGTTTGAGAAAAATGACCAGAATGTTTGTCATATGAAGCCATGCATAATACTGGAATCTGAGGGTTCTGGGAGATGCTATTGGGCGAGCTATGCAGCTCCAAAGAAGCTGTAAATTGGAGATATTATTTCTATCATGCCCCTCCGGCCCTGCCTTCACCCCCGAACATCATGGGCAAATAGTTGCCTAGTTGTGCGTAGTCTAGGAAACAGGAATCTTTGGAGACTTGCTTCCAACACTGTATGCATTACTGCCATCCGGTCGACCATAAGCTGTTTGCAGGATATACAAGAGGGCATAGGGTGGGAGGTGGAGTACCCCCTCCCAGTTGTTCTGAGTAAAACAGACCAAAACTAACGGAGTTAATGGGAGTTAACCATGGGGGTCCCAAAGGTAGTCCTGGGTGGTGCCAAGGCAACTGGGAGAGTTTTACACCCACCAAGCCCGAACATGTTCCCAACACCATAGGTTTTATAAGGGAAGTGCAGAGACACTAAAAGCATGATTCCTACCATAGTTAAGGTGGATCCGAGTTAGTTGCCATAGGTAGCGCTGATTGGATCACTACCAGATCACTGTAGCCTATGGAAGAGACCGAAAGCCTGAGAATTGTAAATGGTAGATTGGTAAACTGCTTATGGTAGCTTCCGAAATCATATAGAGATCAATGCATATGGGAAGAGTGTCATAGATAGTCCAGTTTATCAGATGTCTTGACTGTTAGCCACGGGCAAGGCACCAGTAGGAAAAGGTTTTCACCCTGGCAGGCAAATTGGAGATGTGCCGCAGAAACGATAACTGCATAAGGTGAACACGGACCAGAGTATATCAACACATACATGCCTAAAGAGTGTGCCAGGAGACATGTTGAACCACCTTTAGTGAAGAAGAGTATGCTCAAACAGTTGGAGTAAACTAATGGGACAGTTTCTGGCATAAGATAAAACTACTTGAAAGTCTATACGAGAACTCTCCTACTCCAACAATCAACCTTCCCGAGACCTTAATTGAGTAAAGAGTCAAGCTTAATGATATTAAGTTTTACCATTGTCTTTATCCTTACAATTGTCTGGACTTTTAGTGATAAGTTTTGTTCTTCGATGTAGTCGCAACCTTGGGATCCATCTTCCTAGGGGTGCCCCCGTTACAGTATATTGTTAAGTGAGCACCTTGCTTAACTCCTCCCTTAACTGATTGTTTGGGTTTGTAACTGACCTTGTGTGAATACTAGTAACCTTGTCTAGAACAAGCAGCTCAGGGTGGAAAGCGCAATGGCCAGTACCAACATCCAGACTCATGCAAACCCAAACCCTGACTCGGATTCAGATCTTGACCTCGACGAACATACTGTCAACAGGTTTCATCCATTGGTATTCGCGGATGTTCGCAGTATCAAATGGGACAGTCCGCCATTGCTCTTGGAGGCCATCCCTGTTCAGTTACCTCTTGAATACATTGATCTTATGATTACAGACCCTCGTGCTGTGGTGCTTTTATTTTTCCAAGATTCTATCCTTGTCCACAATATAGGCCCTCCCCTGCCAGAAGGTGTCCCCTTTGGCGAGTTCTTATGCGAGTTCCTTGAACCTTATATCATCCAGGAGGTAGCTTGGTCAATTGACGAAGCAAAGCAGAAAATGAAAAACTATTACAACTGGTAGCAGCAGGGGTTCCGAAAACAGATCACTAGAGCTAAGATGGGATGGATGAAAGTGCAGCAGGAGGCATACTTGCGGATGCTGAAAAACTAGCAGGCATTAAAAACTCGGATGATAGCATTGGAAAAGGCCTTTGAAGGAGGATATAGTATTGATGCTGAGAATGATGTGCTGATAATAGAGGCTGCGCCCCCCACTTCCACTCATTCATACCAAACCCAAGGATTTTAGGATTCAATTAGCCATGAGAGCCAGAAACGGACAATGGAAAGTGTACCTAAGCCTAGTTGGTATACGGATGCTGGAGATCCTCAAAAGTGATGGCTACAACTATACCTCTTCTTTTACAAGAGTATCTACAGGTTCTCGGTCCATGCTCACCCCAATTACAAATAGTCATTTAGGCAGTCCTGCGATCGGACGGACTGATGAACATCCCGTAAAGAAAAGTATATCAAAGCCGGAGGGTATTACGGTGCCAGAAATGCTTGACCCTTCTCCTCATCTGAGCCCGGACTCTTTTAACCCTCCTGAGATATCGTCCATTACAATGCCCCTACCTCCTATAGCCGCTCCAAGACCCACACCTCTACCAGTCACTTTGATTGTTCCTGACACCTCTTCTACCATAATCTTCCCGCCGGTAGCATTGGCTACCCCAGGGTTCTGCCGACTGCAGGCTGCGTTACCTGGATTTCTTGAACAGGTATGATGGCAGCAAGAGCGAGCACTCAAGGCTCCATTGTAGGGAACTCCTATCTCCAGACTCAGGATACCTACCTGCACAATCGCTTGGGACCGGTGTTTCACTGGGCCCCCTCAAAACCGATTCTTCCTCCCACTCTCCCCACTATTACAAGTGGTAAGTCGGACAGCCATAAAATGTTCTGTCCGTCAGCCTGCAAATCGGAAGAAACCTATATGGGGTGGATTCATTAGTACACATTTGGGTGTGAGAAGGGACCACGAACTCCGGTGAAGCAGAAAAGAAGATATAAGGAAGAGGATGGATGACCAACATGTAGGTACTGTAGATCATGGAGGCATATGAGCCCACCAATGCAACCACTTAGTTGCTCCAAGTATCAGAAGTATCTGCAGGCATCTCAGGTGGCTTCTAACCCAACTCCTGAGAGTGGGCGACACCCTGTTCTACCACCGGCATCAGTACCACTCAGGGCTAACCCGCCTGAGGGTGCAAATCAAGATGGCCAGGAGGAACAGTTTCATGGGTATGATAGGCCACGAGAAACAAAAGGCGGAAACATCAGAGGTAATAGAGACAGAAATTTGCCACCCAGAGGTGGTATGGCGGAAGTAGGAGGAGTCTTCGGGGACTCTGGCCATGATAGTTTAGATGATGATGATGCCGATTCTCTTCCTAATTTGACACCCTTCTAAGAGACTCGTAAGAATGACTAGAGTGATGAGAAGAATTGATAGTGGAACTACCATGCTAAGAAGCTATCGCATGAACTTTGAAGTGGGTAGACATCACGGCCATCCTCCAGACAGCGGCAAAAGAAGCCAGAAAAGCTGAGTGGCATTTGAGCATTTATGGGAAAGATCACAGAACTCGCCAGCTTCTTGACACTTGTAACGTGTTCAGGCCAGGCCCTAGTCATGTAGCGGTACGGTAGGAGTAGATAGCTTCTTGATCAACAAGAAGCGAGCGCTGCTAACTAAAGAAGGCTTCGAACAGGGTGTAACAGGAGATCAAAGAAGTAACCATTCAACCAAGTATATTAAGAATACTGTTGGTCGAAGTCTGCTGTTTCCACTGCGGGAATCAGTGGTCTTTAAATACAGCATATCGCTTTTCTCCAGTATGAGCGATATTCCAATACGTTGTATGTATCAACTGATAGCACACGAAACAGTACAAGTATCAAACGATACCGTGAAACCAAACATGAAACAACCTAGTACCCATACCAGTTACAATGCTGGTGGAAGTTAAGTTCAAGTACTTTGCTGGGTACAGGTTAACCAACATGGATAAGGTAAACTTGGTGACACCCCTTTTGAAAGACTCCGCCCAGACATGGTACTTAGGCCTCCACTCCCATATCAATAAGGAGGCAGCCAAGTATACTAGAATTCCTATCAATATCAGTAACCCGTTGAGAACATGGAAAGGATTCTGGGAACGGCTTGCACGAAGTTTCGGCAGTGACCAACTGGAACAAGATTGATCTCTGCTCAAGTGGTGAGATCTTGTGAGGAAGCCATACCACATTGATAAGTACCTAGACAAGATAAGTGACTACATGTATAAGCTTAGCTATACAGATCCAGTTCAGGTATGAGATAATGTATGATCGGGCATTACACAAGAGGTTCACAATATGTGGGTACTCAAAGAGCCCCATCCAACCGACTGGAACAAGTACCTTAATCTCCTTCGAAAGGTCAGACATATGGTGGAAAACAACCGGTTTAGTAACAGCGTTATTCACCCAGTCCTGCAGTCTCAGCCAACCGAAAAGAAGAAAGATAGGTCATCAACTTTAGCAAGGTTTCAAAAGAAGGAAAAAGGTACAGGCAGACAGAACCAGAGGTCTGCCAAACCTACTAATTTCAATGCAGAGAAACAGGCAAAGCAGACAACTACTGGGTATGCAATGGTAGATAAAAAAACCCTATCAACTTTGACCGAACGTTGGAGAAAGCAGAATCAGGGCACCAAGTGCGGACGAACGGGACACTTCTGGAGAAAGTATATGGGGGCATCCCCAGTTATTAGTTTGTCCAAACAGGCTCCTGGGTTGAGACCATCAGCCCTGGTAAGCGAGCCTTCAAGTACCGACAAGCAGCTGAAGCACATTGAAGTGCCATCTCCAGCTTTCTCATCAAAGATACTTGAAGTCCGACAGGTGTCACCTCAGAACATAGAGGTTGATACTGACGCCTCAGAATAGGTAAGAACCTATTTTACTTAAGGCATAACCTAGCTGACCCGTATCCATAAACCTATGAGGGCTAGACAGAAAGGAATCCAGGAAGAGGTTCTGGGATGGGTAAGGACCCATCTACTGCAGGAACGAGCATAGTACTAGCTATACCCAGGAGGTGTGGACAGATAGATGTTACGGGCCGTAAGTGGTAGACTGGTTTATCTTTCCTTTTTTGAGTTTCTAGTTATTTCCTTTGTCCTAGTTATAAGGATTTCTTTCATGATTTCCTTAGCTGGATGGTCAAGTCTGAAGACAATGTTTCATTTAAGGCTGGGCGAGGTCACGCTAGAGGAGACGCTTGACATTGAGGAAGCAATATGATGCTTTGCTTGGTACTGGTCCAATAGCGACCTCTACCCATCTCTAGAAAATTGTTATCTTTAGTACAAGAGGAATTGGTCCTGGCAGGACTTGATCAAATAAACAGTGTTATTTCCAAGTTTATCTGAGAAGGGTTTAGTACCGGAAATCATACTGGCATGATGGTTAACAGTCTAGCAATTGTGGTAAAGCAAACTCCAATCCCTTAAAGTTTACTGACCCATTGTGGTTGCTCTTGTGTCAAAAGGCAAGGGACCAAAATTAGGAAGCCAAGATGACTAAGTCCCTAAGGCAGGTGAAGAGGCAAAAATGTAACAACTTGCCTTACCATACCAGGTCTATTCACCTATGAGTGGAGTTAGACTGAAAGATCAGAGTAAGACAGATAAGTGCAGAAGTGCTCCTGCTACTTGATAGTGGAACTACTGGGCCGGTGCTTAGTAGCCGATAAGTTAAACAGACTCAGGTACCTTGTATATGGCAAAAGGTACATGTGCCAATAAGCGATGTAAGTGGTAATCACATTCCTGTATCAGGTCTGCACTATACCAAGTCATTGGACATGAGGATAGGTGACCACCAGAATGAGATGCACTTTGAGGTCGCAGACATGCCCAATAGAAAGATGGATGGGTACCTACCTATGTCATGGCTTAAGGACCATAACTCTGATATAGATTGGAAAACAGGTTCACTAACCTGGTACTCAGATTTCTACAAGGCCAACTGCCTAGCAGAGCAGAAGTGGTTAGTGTTCATGACTGATGAAGAGTTAATAGCTGAAGACTCGTATAATGTGTACCTGTTGGGAATTGTACAATTCTCTGATGAAGAAGGTGCCGCTATTGCGGTCAAGCTACTCCATATGTATAAGGACTACGGAAACATCTTCTGTCAAGAACTGATTGAGGCTCCGCTGGAACACTTGAAATTTGATCATGCAATCAAGTTACAGCCCAGAACTCAACCTCCATTCAGGCCGATCTATCAGTTATCGGACAAGAAGCTAAAGGTACTCCGCAAATATCTCAAAGAGATGCTACGAACTCAAAAGCTATGGTGATATAGTTCCTCTGCAGCATCCCTTATCCTCTTCATGCCAAAACCAGATGGCACATTAAGATTGGTAATAGACTACTGAGTACTAAACAAGATAATGGTTAAGAATGAATATCCTCTACAGTTGATGAACAAACTCAGGGTTAGACGAGGCAAAGCCATTGTGTTTACTAGGCTGGACCTGAAAAATAACTACTACCTTCTAAGGATGACAGAAGGTGAGGAATAGAAGACGGTGTTCTGGTATAGATACAGACTGAACAAATACACAGTCATACTGTTTGGGTTATGTAATACTCTGGCAACTTTCCAGAGTATGATAAATGAGCTCTTTCATGACCTCTGTGATGAAGAAGTCATTGCATATATGGATGACATCCCAATCTACTCTGAGACCAGGGAGGAACATGTGGCACTCGTGAGGTGTGTGATAGAGAAACTGCGGAAAGCAAGACTCTGCATAAGCATGAAAAGGTCCAGTTTCCACCAAAAGGAAGTTGAATTCCTAGGATACAAGATACCTGATATGGAAATCTCTATGCTGTTGGAGAAGGTGCAGACAATTAAAGATTGGGCAGCTCTGACATGCATCGTCAATGTTCAAAGCTTTATGGGCTTTACCAACTTCTATCATCCATTCATGGATGGTTTTAGCAAGATAGTGAAACCTCCAACAGACCTGACAAAGAAGGATGTCCAATGGAAATGGACACCTGCTTGCAAACAGGCCTTCAATCATTTGTAGAAAGCATTTACGTCGAAACCTATCCTAGTACATTTTGACCCTGAACGGCCAACCAGGCTGGAAACCGATGCTAGTGACTTTGCGTTAGGAGCTGTCCTCTCCCAGTTCTGTGAGGGTGAGAGGTGGCATCTGGTGGCCTATCATAGTTAGAAGTTTCACTCAGTGGAGATTAATTATGTTGTCCATGATAAGGAGATAACTGCTATCATAGTAGCATTCAGGGAATGGGATCACATGCTACACTCGGTAATAGACCAATTGGTGATCTACATGGATCATAAGAAGTGGAGTACTTTAATAGTACTAAGGTCCTTAACTGTAAGCAGCACTGCGGGGCTGAGTTCCTGCAACTCTTTAACTTTAGGGTGGTTTACCAAGAAGGATGGTTGAATGAGAAGGCTGATGCTTTGTTGCGGCGTAGGAACTACCACCCTGAAGGGGGGAGTGATTTTCCACTACAGTCATTTCTTCACCCTGGGCAGTGGGTTGTGGGCTAGGAACAGGACATCTTGTGACCACAGGTGTTGGAAGTGTGTCAAGAGTTTTGGCTCTAGTCTTCCATTTTGGATCAACTGTGGGTAGGAATAAGACAGGACCAGGAATACTTGAAAATCTGGAAGGCAATAACTGCCGGTGACAAGCAGGTCAACCAATGTTTCATAATCAAAATGGGTCTACTCTGGTATAAGAACCGGTGGTACGTCCCTAAGGGTCAGATTCCGAAGCAGACAATCATAGAGCCTGAATATGACTCCCATAGGCCAATAGAAGTTGGCCCTGACCCTACCACTTGGCTTGTAAGTCCCAAAGTATCCTGCAACAAGATGGATAAGCACATCATAGACTACGTAAGAACCTGTGATGCGTGCCAAAGAAACAAGTCCATTAGGCACAAGAAGTTTGGTCCATTGGAACCTATCCATGTTCCTATGTGGCTTTGAAGAGCGATCTCAATGAAGTTTATTGTGGTACTGCCAGAGTCAGAAGGGTATACCAAGATCCGAGTCATTGTGGACAGATTTTCGAAAATGGCACACTTCATACCCCTGACCATGGGGGTACCGATCAAGGAGCTTGCCTTGATATTCTGCAAGAAAGTTTGGTGCCTTCATGGACTCCCAGAGTCAATCATCTCTGACTGAGATAGCGGATTCATATCTAAGTTCTGAATGAGTCTAATGCACCTGTTGCAAGTGAAACTAAATGTTTCGACTGCATTCCACACTGAAACCAATGGCCAAACTCCGCCAGTTAGTGAGACACTGGAGCAGTACTTCCATAGCTACTGCTCCTACCAACAGGATGATTGGGCTTTGCTACTACTGCTTGTGAAGTATGTATACAACACCTCAACATTAGAATCCAGCAGGTTGTCACCTGTTGAGATCGATTAAGGATCTAATCTACGGACATACTAGTTGGGTGTAGTGTCTGATAACCAAGAGGTACACCCTAGCAGTGAGCTCATGGTTAAGGAATGGGAAGGAACCTGGCAAGAAATTCGAGAAACAATTCAACAGGCACAGGAAAGAAAACGGAAATGGCATGACCAGAAGAGGCTACCATCACCGGGCTATGTTACCTTGAAGGGTATGTCCTCTGGGTGGGCTAAGAAAGCGGACCACGTGATGTTGAACCGGAAGAACATCTGTACCAAACGTCTGATACAGAAGCTGGACCACCAGATATTTCACCCTTTCGGAGTCAAACGTCGGGTGGATACCCCAGCATACAAACTCCAATTGTCCATCAGATGGAGCATCTACCCAGTTTCCAATGTCGTGTTGTTGGAACAATATCGCGAGGATCCGGGATTGGGTAGGGTCAAGGAGATCCCCACCCCGGAACTCATGGACAACAAGCCCAGTTACATTATTGAAGCTGTAGTGGACAGTTGATGGTACAGTGGAGCAAAGGCAAAATTCCCGTCATACCTCGTCTAGTACCTGGTTTTATGGGAAGGATATGGAGCTGAGCAGAACTTGTGGGAGCCCTATGAGATGCTAGAAGGGACAGGCTTACAGGCTATTCTGGATTTCCACCAAAGATATCTGTCCAAGCTCAGGAACCATAGGGTCTTGGAGAAATTGTGTCATGGAAATAAGAGATCATACTAACGGTCCGAAATGGACTGTAGAGAAGAGGGAAGTTATGTAATGGCCCAGCATACATGAGCTATGGCAGCCTGAACCTACACCCATACAGACAGCCATGAGGCAGACTGGTAGGAACTAGTAGACAAGTAAGTACTTGACCCATGGAGACCCAATAGTCTAGGCTCCAACATGAACAGAAATGGTTGGCAAGATACAAAGGTACTTGGCCACATCCAAGAGCGATGTTAGTGTACTTATAGACCTATGAAGGGGCAGTTACTCTGCTAAGCTGGGTAACTGGAGAAAGGTTAAAAGTGTCTATCTCCGGTAATGGAATAGACAGGATAACAGGGTAAAGTCACTCTGTACATCGGAAATGGGTACCCTACTCTCAGGATCAGGTTACCCTGTCATGGGACTCAGGTTACCCAGTCTAAAGTCCTGAGTTACCCTACCTTTCAATACGAAGTTCCTTGGGGAGTTCAGGAAAAATGACCAGAATAGTTGCCATGCAAAGCTATACATAATACTGGAATCCAAAGTTCCAGAAGATGCTATTGGGTGAGCTATGCAGCTCCAAAGAAGCTGTAAATTGGAGACATTATTCCTATCATGCCCCTCCGGCCCCACATTGAGACCCGGACATCATGGGCAAACGGTTGTGTAGTTGTGTACAGTCTAGCAAAGTAGAATCTTTGGAGACCTGCTTGCAACACCATATGCGTCACTACGGTCTGGGCGACCATAGGCTGTTTGCAGGATATGTAAGGGGGTATAGGGTGGAAGGTAGAGTATCTTCTCCAAGTTGTTCTGCGTAAAATGGATCAAAACTGACAGAGTTAACAGGAGTTAACCATGCGGATCCCGAAGGTAGTCCCAGGTGGTGCCAGAGTGAGCAGGAGAGTTTTACACCTACCAAGCCAGAACATGTCCCCAACACTATAGGCTCTGTAAGGGAAGTGCAGAGACACTAAAAGCATGATTCCTACTACAAATAAAGTGGATCCAAGATGGTGGTCATGGGTAGTGCCCATTGGATCACTACCAGGCCATTGTATCCTGCATAAGACACCGGACGCCTAAGAATCATAAATAGTGGATAGATAATCTGCTCATGGTAGCTTCCAGGGTTATGTAGAGATTAATGCACATGGGAAGGGTATTATAGATAGTCCAGTTCATCAGGTATTTTGACTGTTAGCCACTGGTAAGGCACTGATATGAAGAGGTTTTTACTCCAGTGGGCAAAATGGAGATGCACCACAGAAATGATAACCACATTATGTGAATGCCGACTAGAGTGTGTCGACACATGCATGCCTGAAGGGTGTGCTAGGAAATATGTCACACCACCCTAAGCAGAGAAGGGTGTGCCCGAATAGTTGGAGTAAACTGATGGGGGAGTTTCTGGTATAAGATAAAACTACTTAAAAGCCTATACGAGAACTCTCCTACTCCAAAAATTAATCCCCTCAAAACCTTAATTGAGTGAAGCATCAAGCTTAACGATATTAAGTTTTACCATTTACTTTACTCTTATATTTGTATAAACTTTTGGTAATAAGTTTGTAGTTGGTCGGTGCGGTCGCAACCTTGGAATCCATCTTCCTAGAGATGCTCCCCTTACATCTTGTTCTTATAATACTTGACAGTAAATTCGTCTTTGTAGTGGGTAATATAGCCATCAAGTAGAACCATACATCAATGTTTGGCCTCAAGCCTAGTGCCATTATACTTAATAAAGTAATCAAGCCAGGCTAGTACAATAGTTTCATTCATATAGCCAGTTTGCAAGACAGTAATAACTTCATCCTCCATCTCTGTTGCAACTCCAGTCATTCAAATCTATTTCCTAATCAGGAACAACTCAACACCAGAGAACTATCATCACAATTACGGGTCTAGCACCCCCCCGCTAGGGGATACTGGGCTTCTCCTCTTCCTCTCTTGCTTGACCAGGTATTACCTATGGCCTCTACTACCCTTTCTCCAGAGTTAATCCTCTTGGGGGTCCTCCCTTCTGTCTGAGGCTGCCCCTCAGTGGCCCACCTTCTGTACTTCCCCGCTTTCTCCTGGGCCTTGCTTAGAGGATTGTCTACAGTCGGCGGGCTGGCCAGTAGTCCGGATGTCAGATTGATGCTATCGGACTTCCTCTGCTTGGGCATGAGGTCTGTAACCGCTTGTTGTTCCCCATGTCCTGTATTTGCTTACTGCTCTGTTTCTTCCCTCCTTTTGCATCAGCTAGCACCCTACTGCCATTGCTTCACTTCCATCATAGGAACACCTTCTTTATAACCATGGCCCCTCCTTCCCTGGGCTCTGGCCTGGGGTTTCTTTACAAACTTCGGCTCTGGCATCACAGATGTCATCCCCCTTTTAATGACCCAGCATACATGAGCTATGGCAGACGGAACCTATACCCATACAGGGAGCCAGGAGGCGAACAGGTAGGAACCAGCAGGCAAGTAAGTACTTGACCTACGGAGACCCAATGGCCTGGGCTCTGAGAGTGAACAGAATTGGCTGGTCAGGGACTT
>PYWC01000035.1:1044012-1060328 GCA_003182015.1 Tuber magnatum
CAGATAGTATTCTTAAATATACTTGGTTGAACGGTTACTTCTTTGATCTCCTATTACACCCCGTTCGAAGCCTCCTTTAGCAAGCAGCGCTCGCTTCGTGTTGATCGCGAAGCCATCTGCTCCTATCGTACCGATACGTGACTAGGGCCTAGCCCGAACACGTTACACATACATACATGCTATCTGAACAACTCTACCATGATATACAACCACTCATACATCTGCATACCTCTCTATATCTATCCCTTCTTCCACAGTAGGATTATACCACCATCACAGGATTGGTTCCATCAATGGATCAAAAAGAATTCGAGTCTATATCAAATTAATTCAAAACCGATTGCCCAAGTTCAAATAGTAACACATACTGAAGAGGACCTCAAAACCTTTTTTCAGGCATATGAGAATACCCTTTTGAAGCATGGTACCAGCCAAGGGAAATATATCTACAACATGGATGAATCAGGAGTCAGAATTGGATGCCCTACAAGAGTAACTGTGATAGTTCCAGCAGAGGTTAAGGAACTCTATACCTCAAGTCTTGAAAATCAGAAGTCAATAACAATTATTGAAACAATTTGTACAGATGGAAGTCCTCCTCTACCTCCTATTATTATCTGCCTAGGAGAGAAAATCATAGAGAATTGGGTCCATGATAATTTAACTAGAGCGGAAGTTCTTACAGTTTCTCCAACTGGCTATATGAATGAGAACATCACACTTGCTTAGCTTGACCACTTTATTAAACATGTAGGCACTGGTCCTGATAAGCATTGGTGAATGCTCCTACTTGATGGGCATACTACGCACCGTCAAGCTGACTTTACCATGAAATGTTACGAGAATCACATTGTTCCTTTCGAATTTCACTCCCATCTTACTCATGTCTTACAACCTCTCAATGTTGGTATTCTTTACCCCTGGAAGTACTACTACAATAAAGCAATTCTCCACACCCTTGAGTCTCTTGAAATCGAATCTACTATTACCTCATTCTTCCATGTTCTCAGCTCCATACGTAGTCAAACCTTCCAACTACATACTATTAAAAACTTCTTCAAACACTCTGGAATATTTCCTGTTTCCTTTAAGAGTGTGTTAAGGAAAATATGCCAATATAACATTATAGTTGGAAGATCCTACAAGCACTCAACCAGCTCCAGTACCAAAGGACAGACAGAAGCTAGTTCAAATCAATTGGAGATTCTTTACAGTGAAGATACTGACCTAGAGCTGCTTTTAGCTCCTGATATATATTTTGAGAGTCAGCAGGGTATAGCTGAGTGGCTTGATCAAGCAGAATCCTTTAGTCCTACTTCAAAGTCATGATTTCAACAATAGGCTAAAGGTACCCAAGTACTACTTGCACAGGCACAGCTTCAGAGTGAATCCTATCAAAGTGTTCAAACTAGAACAAGTAAAGAGGAATTACACAAAGTCAACTTCCGCCGCGTTGTTCAAAAAGGTGGTGTGATCTCAGTTGAGGATGCAAGACAAAGGAAGAAGGAAAAGGTAGAAAAGGTGAAGGCAGCTGCCATCAAGAAGGCAAGAAAAAACATGCAAGTTGCTATCAATAAAGCTAAAGCAACACTCAACCGACGAGGTATTAATGCATGCCAGGCAGAAAAAGAATGTAAGAAGCAGGTTAAGAATATTCTTGCTCAAGATGGAATTGTACCAGCAGAGCTTTTAGTTGAAATTCCTGATCCAGAGAAGAATCCTACATCTGAGGATCTTGAGTCTCTGCAAGTACCACCACACTTGCTTCAAGCTTTATTACTACTTGAACCTACTTCTGCCATACCTGACAGCATAATTGATTTACAATTGCTAAGAGTTAATGAAGATGAAGATATGGATTTAGAGATTCATTTTGAGATATCAGGACTTATGAGAGACACTAGGTGATTGGAAGATAGTGGTAGAGATACAGGTAATAGTGGTTGTGAGGTTGAAGGTTCAGTCAGTGTGTAACTGGTACGGGTATGGTTCTGGAAGCCTAGACTCTGTACCAACTTTCATACCAAAATTGTGACAATTTTGCATGTAATACTCAGCGTAACACCTTGTAAAACCCTTGCCCTATCTCCTTGATTACACAACCCTGATCCTCTAATTTGTATATCTTATAATACTTGATGTTCATAGCTATGATAGTATAATATGATAGCCCAGATCATACCACATCTGACGAACATGATATCATTTTCTTATTAACATCTTGGTACCAAATCCGATAATGGATGACCTTGCGGCAGCTGATAACGATCCCACAATATTACAAAAGCAACCAATACGTGCAGCAGTACATGAGAGAGTCCAGAAGCACCACCTATTGAAAAAGCAGCGCGAGCATGCTGCCATTACACCAAATCATCCTACAGATCTTGAAGAGGCTATCATGCCAGCTGCAAGATATTATTCTTCAAAGGAACGAACTCGACAGTATCGTGAGCGCTTACGACTACAAAATCTTCCTCGAAAGCAACCTCCTCTTACAAATAGAGAGAAATGCTGTCGATATTATTCCAAAAAGCAAAAGGTTCGAATTCAGAATCAGGTTGCTGAACTGGCTACCCAGCGTGCTCGAGATCAAACAGCTATACCTGATAGCGATGAGGTCCAACTGCTTTAAGCTCAGAAGAAGGAACTACGCAAGCAGGCATACTTAAGTTGGCCTCGGCTTACTGACAACTGCAGAAAGCTGAAGGAGGAAATCCTAAAGTCTGCATATAAAAGATTGAGGAGCAAGATCAAGGCAATAAAGGGAGGAAGAGTGGCAGGAGTCATGAATTTGCAGCTTGATTAGAATCTTCAACTTTATGGATTTATATAGTTGCAACTTAAGACAAAGAGAAAGTGGATATCTGCGGAGCTACAACGAAATGCTACAGATCCTGTTAGTCCAAAGAAGTCACGTAAGGAATTGGCATTAGATATTGGAAAGGCTGGAGGCTGGGGCAGCTGGGTTAGGAACCGGATTTTAAAGCAAGAGGTAGAGTATATTCAAACTAGAAAGCTTCCTACTCCAAAGCAAGGAAAGTATCTGAAGATTACAAGCTGGCTGCTAGATGAGGGAACTATACTAGCAATGCAAGAGTATATATCTTTTGCTGGTGAAGGTATGACTCAGATATGATATAACTAATTTTATAATTTATATATGAATTATATATATTATTGATATCTAACTGAACAATTTGAGAAAATAGGAATGACCTCAACAGGATTAGCCCAGGCAATTACAAATTATTGGACTATAACGTTCGAGGAAGAAGTGTCGCAAGAAGGAACCCAATTGCTGGTAGTTTCTGTTGCTGGGATCCAACGGCAAATTAAGTGAGGACTCTCTAGCCCACCAGCACAGGCTTGGCTATTGAAGATGGGTTGGAATTGGAAGGAGGTAAAGCATGGAATCTATAAAGATGGACATGAAAGAGAGGATGTAAAGTTATATCAGCAGAATACCTTCTTGCCCCAGCTGGAGTCTCTGAAACCCAGGATCATGGAGTGGAGTGAAAACTTGGAAAGGATTCCAAAAGACCTGGAGCCTGGAGTACAACCAATTGTATTCGTTACACACGATAAATGCACTTTCAATTCGAATGATGGCCGTAAAAAGATATGGATACATCAAGACAAGGCCCCGTTACGGAAGAAAGGTCGCAGTCAAGGTCTCCATGTATCAGACTTCTTGAGACCAGTTGGCCGCCTCGGAAGTGGAGATGCATGTGAGATCTTGAAGTGTGGTGGAAATGTGTGGTGGACTGGAGAGTTGTTATTAAAACAACCTACTGAGAAAGCGATTCCAGCATTTGAGGCCTTATTTCCTGGATGTCAAGGATTGTTTGCATTCAATAATGCAAAAATACACCAGAAGTATGCGTCAGATGCACTATAAGTTGGAAATTTAAATCTCGCCCCTGGTGGAAAAAACAGTACACCCATGGGTGATGGGTACTATTCATTACCTCATGATCCAAATACGAGATACCAGTAGTCAATGATGCTACCAGATGGTTGAGTGAAGGGATTACGAATTATTCTTCAGGAACGGGGTTTGTGGCCTATGGGCCAAAGGTTTCTTACTCAATGCTCTATACCAGAAAATAATCCTGGGGAGAGGAAGTTGAATCCTGCATGTCATCATGCAACCAATGCAAATTGTTGCGCTTGAGCATTACTCTCATCTCAACCTGACTTTCAGGCTCAAAAATGTCAAGTGCAGGAAACGCTTGAGGTGGCAGGACATTAAGTTATTTTTTATCCAGCATTTCACTGCGAGCTGAATTTTATCGAATACTTCTGGGGCCATGCCAAGTTATATACCAGAGCGAATTGTGAATACACCTTTCCTTCCTTAGTTCGAATTGTTCCGGAAGCACTATCAAATATGCCAAATCAATTGATTTGGAAATATTATCAGAGGACATTACATATGATGGATGCTTATCGCAATCATGTAATATATGAATCAGAGGAGTTCAAGAGGCATGTTTATACATATTATGCATCACATCAACAGGTTACAAGATCCGAACTCCTTGATTAGTTTACTGGGACTGTGTTTTTTTTTATATCTATTTCTGTTAACATGTATTATTGATTTAAAGTAACACCTCATCTTAAATATTCTCTTCATAACTGTTTTTCTATTTATTTTAATTAATTATTCTGAAGCTTTGTGGAAGTTCTGTATCCAATATATTCCTATTATCATATAACATATCATATTCTCATTTCTTTGCAATGAGACTCAAGGGGCTAGAGTTGTATGATTAAGGAAATAGGGCAAGGGTTTTACAAGGTGTTACACTGAGTGTTACATGCAAAATTGTCACAATTTTGGTGTGAAAGTTGGTACAGAGTCTAGGCTTTCGGAACCATACTAGATTATTTAATGGTTGGTTTCACAGTATCGTTTGATGCTTGTATTATTTCATGTGCTATCGGTTGATACACACAATATTTTATGTTGAATTCACAGTATTGTTTGATACTTGTATTGTTTTGTGTGCTATCGGTTGATACACACTATGTTTTATGTTTGGTTTCACAGTATCAGTTGATACTAGTATTGTTTCGTATGCTATCAGTTGATACACACAAAGTTTTGGAATATCACTCATATTGGAGATAAGCGCTATGCTGTATTTGAAGACTGCTGATTTCCACGATGGAAACAGCAGACTTCGACAGACAGTATTCTTAATATACTTGATTGAACGATTACCTTTTAATCTTCTATTCCACCCCGTTTGAAGACTCCTTTAGTTACCAGTGCTCACTTCTTGTTAATCAAGAAGCCATCTGCTCCTATCGTACCGCTACGTGACTAGGGCCTGGCCCGAACACATTACACAGTGAAGCAGATTCAGATTCTTCTGGTATATCATATGATTCTATCTTACAAAATGTGAACTTTGTATATTTGAATTAATACCATGTAAGTTATGTGAAGGTATGGTTGATAACATGTATTATATACACAGATTAAAATAAAATACAAATGACAAAGCTAAGAGGAAAAAAAATTTTGGCTGCATTGCACTTGCTTTGGCATGACACTTGGTTTGGCCGACTATGAGTAATGCGAAATAGAAGGGGAACTGGCTATTAATAAACTCTTTGTTATAAACTGAGTAAAGCCACAATCCTATGTTGAGCCAAAAAATTGAGCCACAACCTGGTATTGAGCCACAATCTTAAGTTGAGCTGTCAGGCACTCTTTAGAGTACCGCCAAAAATGGAGCCAGTAAATTTTCGGGGGTTGCAGCAACTAAGCTGCAACCTTGGCACAAGTACTGTGGTGTGCCTTGGACTATCTGTCCTTGACCCCGCATGGACCCTGCTGATTACAGGTGCTCACATGCTCGAGCAAGGAAGCTTTCAACTGTGGTCCATAGCTACTCAATAGTTCGAGCAACAAGAACAATATTCCAGACACAGTAGAAAAAGACAATAATCATGCCTTTTTCAATATTGGTTATCTCTCTTTGCATGGTTTTAGGAGTTTTTTTTTTTTTGGAGCTGGGGGGTTCGCATATCCAGATCTGTAAACCATATTGAAAGGGAAAAATGAATTGAGGAGCAGGTTATGTAAATTGTGTTGTTCACAGTCGCGATCACCATCACGGTCAGGGTCACAATAACAGCAGAGTTGAAGATCTGGCTTTTTTGGTGAGGTAGCTGACTAAGCACATTTCACAAACACTTCTGATGACTGGCTGTATATAATACTGTGCTGTGACTGTTTTTGTTTTGGGATGTTGGTTGGGGATTGCATCGCCTGGTGCCGTGCCGGTGCTCTGGAGGATAGATACGATCGATTACTGTCTCTTCCGGCACTCCAAGTTTCTCGGGTTGCGAGAGTGGCTGCAGAAAAGCGGGGGTGTGGTTAATCCTGGAACCACACTTAACCTATAATAGTATTAATGACCTCAAAGCAAACAGTCAAACTATGATGAATGATGGCATAGGGTCGAAGTACCACCGAAGTAGATACTGTACCGGTATTGAGAGAATAGAAGGTGAAACAGGTGTGTGGACAACTAGCCTGTCAGGGCTGCCAGGACGGTAGGCCACTCTCGCGACTTGAGAATCTCGCAACGCCGGAAGAAACGGTACGGCTCGGAAAAAAATTTGTGCACTGATCGAGCGTAGTCTTGAAACCGCTCTTGTGCGCAAGGGCGGGGATTTAGATATATCCAGCGCCAGTGGTCCAGTGGTAGGATAATTGCCTTCCAAGCAATTGGCAGGGGTTCGATTCCCTTCTGGCGCATCGCTTTCAGATGTTTTTTGTAGTCACGGAGATGGTTTTTTCTCACTATTGCGGTTGGGGTTTCGTTGGTCGGTTAGTTGATTTAGTCAGAGGGGATGCGGTAGGGGCATCGCGGGGTGACGTGGTTATTTTCCGCTGCCGGCGGCATTCTGGGCACTTTTGACAGTGTGGGTGTCACTATTAAGTCGCGCCCGCTAAACCATCTATGTATTCACTCTAAGAAGCTACTCTAGACGCCATCGAAGAAGAAAAGGCGCAAGCACTAAGATAAGCCTACAACTTCTCGGCAGGAGTATACCCCTTCGCCTTCAACCAAGCCTTAACATCATCAGCATCCCTCTTGACCCAAGTAGCCTTGGCACGAATTCCATCCAGACTCTGGGCCAAGCTCCTATCAAATCCTTTCTGATCCTTGTCCTCAAAGAACTTCTCAATATCTGCGACGTTCTCCTCGGAAGTGAAGCCTCCTGTGCAGGTGCTGACGACACCACCGAGCATGGAGAGGCCAGGTGGAAGCTTCTTGACGAGGATTTCCCAGTTCTCTTGTGTCCAGGCCCACAGGGCTTCCGTGCCAGCGGCATGGGCGCGGAGACCGCTGATTGGTTGGTAGATCTGAATGTGTTAGCAGGTGGGTGGGGGGGGGTGGGATATAGATTACTTACGTCTTGTTCCTTGACTTCGTCGTTGAGACAGAGACCGAGGGTCTTCTGAATGTTTTCTGCGTTCTCGGAGCGGCCAAGGGTACGGAGAGCTACATTGCGCTCATCGCTAGTACGGCCATTTAGGTATGCGTTGTGGATGACATCCCACTATTACAAACTGAGTAAGCATCATGCACTGCCATTTATCGGGGCGGATACAACAAACCTCCTTCTCGCCATCATTGTCACCATGTTGCAACACAATATGGTAAACTGCAGTGCGGATGTTGGGGTTGATAGCATCAACATCGCCATCAGCAAACTTTTTGAACATCTCCTTAGCGGCAGCAACGACCTCTTCGTCACCACCATACCCGGCCTGACCGAAAGCCAATGCCTTGAGCTGCTGGAGGATATCGCTGTCCTCAGGTTTGAAATCCCAACCGACTCCGTGGGCAATTGGTGCAAAGAGGTCCTTCTGGAACTTCTTGAATCCTTTAAGGATCTCCTTGGGTTCGAAAAGCCAGGCAGCCTTGATGCTGCCAATTCTGGAGGCAATCTCGGACCAGACAATGTACTCCTTCTCATTCTTGAGGCCAACAAGGAGATCCAATAGGCCGGAGGTCTTCTGGTATCCACTCGTAGCAAGGGCTCCGGCGTCTCCGAGTAAACCTGCACGATCCTCGACAGAAAGAAAGTCGGCGGCCTGGCCGAGCTTCGCAAGGCGTGCTGGAGGGTACAGTGTACGGTAGACACCGGTGTGATTGGCGTTGAGTTTGTAGAATTCCGGGTCGTCAAGGTTGATCGTGGTATGCCTGGCCCTGAAGGTAAGGTTCTCGGCAATGCCGCTCTTGGTGCGGAGACCCAAGAAGATGGGCCACAGAGTCTCGTCTTCCTCAGGCTTGACATCCGCAGTTCTTAGGTAGCGGTTTTGGGTCAAGCGAAGCTCACTACCGTGCTCCTCGACGGTAATGACGGGGTAGCCAATCTTCTTGGTCCATGTCGCCATATCGCTCTCAACATCCTTTTCGCTAGCATCACTGAGAGCTGCCCATAAATCACCAGTCTTGTACAGTTAGCCCTAGACGGGGGAGAAAAAAATGGGAGGGGGGGCAAACCTGGGTATTTCCATATGCGTGCTTCTTCAAGTACCTCCTAACACCCTCTAGGAAAACATCCTCACCGAGGTAGACCGAAATCATCCTCAATATAGAACTTCCCTTCAAATAAGAAATGCTATCGAAAATCTGGTTAATCTCGGAAACCTTCTTTACCGGCACCTCGATGGGATGACTGCTCCTCAATCCATCCAACCCTAGAGCCCCCGCGTAACTGTCGGTAACATACGATTCCCAGACCTTCCACTGGGGGTAAAACTTATTCCCAGAGTACCAACTCATCCAGGTGGCAAACCCCTCATTGAGCCACAGTCCTTCCCAGAAGTCCATAGTGACCAAGTTTCCGAACCATTGGTGAGCAAGCTCGTGCTGCACGACCTCGGCAATTCTCTGCTTTCGGTCCAGTGAAGCGGTCTTCTCGTCGTAGAGCAGGTCGACGACTCGGTATGTGACCAAACCCCAGTTCTCCATGGCCCCTGCCGAAAAGTCGGGAATGGCAACCATGTCCATCTTTGGTAGTGGGTATGGGTAATCGAAGGTCTTATCGTAAAATTCGAGAGTCCTTGCTGCGAGCTCCGCTGAAAAGTGTCCAAGATGTTCCGAGCCCGGTGTAGCGTAAACTCGAATGGGGACCCGGAAGTCGTTGTTCTCGACGAACCGCAGGTCTCCGACGATGAAGGCGAGAAGCTGGATATCAATTGTAAGCGAGTGTGATACTAGGGGGGCGTGGGTGTGGTCACATAAGTAGACATCTTGGGACTTCTGTTGAAGGAAACAGATTTCTTTCCATTGTCGAGCTCCTTCTCTTCCTTGACGTCCATGTTTGATAGGGCGGTTAGGTTCTTGTCACAAATCAAGGTGACATCCCAGGTAGCTTTAAGATCCGGTTGGTCGAAGCAAGGGAGAGCCTATTGGGCGTTGTAAGCATCAGGTTCACCAATAAGGACGATGGCCATCATCGATCTCACCCTACGAGCATCTGTAGGCTCCATCTGGGTAGTAGCCATATACTTGGTGTTTCCTTCCCCATCCTTATAGGATGAACGGTAGAAGCCTGTGATGCCATCAGCCAATACCCGAAAGTTAGCCACAAGGTCAGCCCAACTCACCAGCCATGTTATCATTGAGCGATCCCTGGAACTTGATGGTAAGGATAGCCCGGGCACCCGCGGGAATAGTCTTCTCGAAAGTCCAAGTAATGGTTTGGGTTTCCTCGTCATGACTACCAGTAAACCAATTAGCATCCCCGCCATCGCGGCAAGAATAGGACGGAGAAAGATACTTGGATTCGGTGGGGCTGTGAGAACTTTCGCCATATTCCACAGAGACCTCCTTAACATCAATATCGATAAGGTTGACAGCAACAGTGGTGCTCGCCTCCACTACCTCTAAGCTTTTATCACGACCGTCATCAGCCTAACGGAACCCGAAAACTATCAACAATCGGGGACCATACTCAATCGCAACAGTCCCGTCGTATTTGAACGTCTCAAAGTTCGGCTCGAGCTCAAGAGCGTAATTGGTTGGCTTCACATTCCCGGGCAGGACCTCCCTTCCCCGGGTGATATCGACCGAGTCGGAAGCATCTTTACCGTAACACATTGTGTGAGCAGAGCAGCGTCGGACGAATTGGCGAGAAGTTGACGAAGACGCAACAAGTTTGTGTCGGCCTTGTAAAAATGAGGGTGAAGTGGTGGCAGCAGCAGTAGTAGTAGTAGAAGTGGCAGCAGTAGCAGTAGCGGATGAGCGATGTCGAGAGATGAAGCTGTAGCTTCTCAGCCAACTTATAGAGTGGGGGTGTAGGGGACTCGATCGTGTGATCGGGGTAGCACGCAAGAAGGCTCTCATTTAACTGAAAGGGGGCGGCGCGGAGGACGAGGGGAGGCAACTCTAGATCTGAAGCAGGGAAAGGTGGGTTTGTGGCTAAGGTCGATTGGTCTATGGGCGCAGCGTGTGTATTGGGGGGTGATGCTGGCGAGATGCGCTATTCTTTGCGACACATGCATACAAGTACGGGATTCGAATCTGCTTGTGCTCTAGCTCGGTCCGGCTCGGAGCCTCGCCTTTTCCCCTTCCCGTCAGCTTTTCGCAAGGAAGGGTTTAGAAACCAACCGAGGTCCTGGACATGATGAATCGAAAAAATACATGAAACCTCTGTTAGCGGTTTTGATGTATTTGGTGACATTGAGAGAATCAAGTTTCTCGACTGGAGGCAGCCTTGTCCATCCAGAAAGTATTCTAGCTTCCCGGGAAGGTGCAGGCTACAGTCATGGACGCGCACTCGGGCTGATATGGTTTGTCAGATACTACGACGGCCAAGAATGGGGCACATACCGGTGCAGCAACACGATGATACTCTCTCCCTCACCGGTGGTCCGTGAAGATCTTATTTTGCGAGAACGAGAGATGAAAGGTGTCCTTCCTTAATCGGCGAAAAAAATACTAGGGGCTCCAAAAGGAGGCCTTCTTCCTACCGATCACCTGGGCACGGTGGCAGACCACCGCGAGAGCTCGAATGGAAATTTGTGAGGGGACGTTGGAATTCCCCTTCCCGGCCAAGCGGGGAGAAAACACGGCAAGCCCAGCCCTCAGCTGATAAGGCGCAGCGTGCCTGTACTCGAGTAGGTGGGATCGTCCGCGAAGGGCCGAATCGATGGTGATCTGTTCCTTGGCAACCAAGCCAGCCTCAAATCTTAAAGCTACACACAGCATTAGTAAAGCATGATATCGTACCAGTATGTGCTCGTGCTGTACCAGGCCAATTTGGCTAGAATCCCGCTTTACGAACATCTGAGTACAGTACACGTTTTCACTCTCACTAAAATCTTGCATCCCGCATGGCTGACTCCTCCCCCTGGATATACTCGTGCAGTGCCGTGTCCGGTCGGAAATTCCCCGATTAGAGGTCAGGTTTTGGCATTCTCTTGGTCCCGGCTTGAGGCCCCTTGCGCTGCCCAGTACTACAAGTACGGTAGTACAATTCAAACGGAACATTCCCAGCGCCTTAACTTGCTAGGAGAAGCAACTGAAATGCCCCAACACCCCTCGGCGTTACGTTACTAAGTGCGCGGGCGGTACTTTCCAGAAGTATTGCGAGTTGGGGTTTGCTTACCTCCCGACCTAATGCCGTGAGGGACGATTCGGCGGATTCCTTTTGCAAAGTGAAAGACTCTGCCGAACCAGCGCATTTTTCCTCTACGGTATTCGAGACCTCACCCGCGGGGGTCATATCATGCCCCACAGTGTAGGTGCCGCGGGAGGAAGCATAAAGTATAATCTTTTATTCATGGCCCCTAGTGAGACCGAATTTAGTTCTACAGCACTGGTATAGCACTGGTACACGTTGCGAGCAACAGCCCCCGCGGGCTTGGCGTGTTGACGGCGTGGGGTTACGGCATTTCGTGATCTGATACAGATGCGGTATACCGATATTGAGTCCGGCGCAACCAGTTCGCCGGGTTATCCGATCTCTTCACCCTCGAATATCTCCCGGCGTTCCAGGCGCGTGTGACACTGTGCAATAGAAGCTCATTGCTTGACAAATGATGACCACGAGCGGCGACTCCCCGTTTGGGCTATAGCCCGCAGATAAGTGAGTCCGCTAGGGCTTCTTCCACCCCGGCATGAGTATGATATGATACCATTTCCAGGAACCTTGCACCTTCGTTACCCGGGGGGAATAGTCCGTGAATACCATCTTGTTTACCGTTCAACCTTTTGAAGCGACTGCAATCGATTATTGGCTATTGCTATCCCTCAAAAGGAGCAGAATAATAGCTTCCATGCTGGCAGATGGGCTTTGTCATGTCGGGTACCGTAGGCTAATGTGTGACCTCGATAGAGTTATTTCTTGAACTTTTTGATATTAAATACGGCACGGCATCCGGGAGACTAGCATTCTTCTGTACAGTAGGGTTACTAACAATTCCTAGTGAGCTATATAGCAGGGTTCAGGAATGGTTCGATACTATCTAGGGGTCCCGGCGGATGCAGAGAGGTAATCAGACATACCGGTACTCGCAAAACTTGGTACAGCCAATATCCGCACTAACCGGAAATAGCGGTGGGGCGGTCGGATACAGTGCGTCTCAAAAGGTGGCTGAGATCTGCTGGAAAGCTGTCTCCTAGAGCTAGATTTTGCCCACAATTTGCCACAGGGCGCTCTTTCTACCAAAGTTTCTACTTTTTTCGAGGGAAAGAGTTTCCTGAAGGGGTCCACTCTCACTCGCCTATTGAGCCGTGCATCATTTGGCTGCTCTTGCGCCATTCCCAGCTCAACCATCTAATGCGGTATTTGTATCCCACCGGGCTCTTCGACGAAACGTTTCCACGGATATATATTCGGGCCAACGGGCTCCCCCCTAACAATTTGACTGTAGGGACTGGAAAGCTTCGCCGTACTACTTCTACTGCCGGTAACCGCCCGAAAGCATATAGCCTAGTCTATGGGCTCACTCGATTCTAGGCAGTAGGCTTGTTACAAAAAGCACACCGGTACAGACAAATGCAAACGCACCCCCTTCCTGGGTGATACCACATGATTTCTCTGCTGCCAAACTCCACGTAGAACACATATAGTCGCTTTCTTGACAGCCCCAAGTCAACCGTCTTCTTCGCACTGGACCCTTCCTAGGCCGCGTGAGGGCTCGGCGAGGCGGCACCCTGAGTGGGGAATGGCATATCCTGGCATCAAGCGGAACCCACATTTAACTTTAACTTATCTTTTCCCTCTTTTTCTTTTTTTTCTCCCGTCAGGTTGTTCTCATGCTCCTGTTTTTAAGGACACTATTAAGGCAACTCGCGCTGAAGACAAAACGGTACTCGAGTAGACCATTTCAAGGTGCTCGGTTTTGCCTGGGATTCAACTACTAAATTCACTTGGCCAACCATTCTGAAATGCCAAGCTCCGCCATGCCTCGCTGAGGGTACAGTACAGTACAGTGCAGTACCGATACCGCCTCGCTACGCTCTCACACGATCTATTGGTACCGGTACTCTCCCGTGAAATTATGATGCCACCACATGGTCGCCCAGCTTATATAAAGGAGCTTTCCCTCACCCCCCCTTCTCACAAACACAACCACGCATACAAACACAATTCTCCACTTCTTTGACTGTTCACTCCTCCTAGATCTTTCGCTGACATGATAGAGAGTCCAGCAAGAAGTTATGGCACGGGTACCCGAGGTCAACCAACTTAACATACCCCTGATTGTTCCGGCTGTATAGGTTCCCACACCTGTATCTTACTTCCAAAAGTGTAGACTAGCAAACTAACTTAGGTCGTGGTCCAAGATGCGTTTGTGTTCCACCTTTTTTCCCCCTCGTAGGTGACCGTTAGCCCAACTGATACCAGAGCCATATCTCAGATGGCGAACACAAAACTAGAGATTAAGGGCTACGCAGGCCGACCATTGGCAACTTGGAATCCCCGCAAGGAACCGGCACTAATAATCAAATCTAGGGGCTCACAACTCACAAGGAGGTAACGGGCAGCATGGTGGGAACAACGGATACCTTCCCCAAATATCGGTGCCCCACTGGGATCTTCACAAACTGCTATTTGGCAAGGATAAGAGGCCTAGCCCCATTCAGCAGCAGAAGCATTCGTACAGGATCGCGAAGCCCAGACCTATGTCACCGTTCGACTTCCAAAGAGCAGGCACACCTCAAAGAAGCTATCGAGGAAGCTAACGAGGATATACCGCCACCCCGACTACGCAGCATCCCTTAACCTGGTGATTTCCTAACCTCTGTATCTGATTAATTTTATTCCGAGAGAGAGATTGCCCAAAAGACAGTCCTATACGGCCTTTTCAGAAATCCCTCCCGGCCTAAGGAGTACAAACTAACATGTAAGCAACCCCTGCACTTTCCTTTCCTTCGTTTCTTTTATCCAGTTCATTCCGAGAATTGTGTTTGTTTGTGAAGGCCCGGCAGCCCTATTAGCCCGACAGAGAGGCCTTTCATTACTTTTGCGCCGGGCTTCCGTATCGCTCTGGCTGTGTAGTAGAAAGGGTGCTGTGGAGCACATATACTAGCTTGAACGTTCAGTGGGATTATTGAGGATAGAAGGTTTTGGCTATTACTCTTTTTACGTTCGAGTAATCACTTTCGATAAATGCTATATAAGTCGTTCCGTTTGTTTCACGTGTTGATTCGGTGATGAACAGTAGTTGGTCTTAATGTCACTTTTCAGTCACTGGTGTTTCGCATACCGGTACTGCACAGGATCGTTACTCACAATATATCATCCAGCTGGACTTACCTTAGGGCAAGATGATTACCGGTAATGACAACCACGTAAATCGCTACTGCACTACGAGGAGGTAAGGAGTGGATAAAAGGATTAACTAACTGCAGTGGGGTCCACAAGTTCGAAAGAGTGCCCTAGTATACATACACTTGCTCTCCCGTCATAAATCCAGCATCTAATCACCCAGACATCAAGCCCAAACTCGCGCTTATATATACACCCATTCCCCCCCAAAATTTAACAACCCGTTCATACATCCAATCCCCCCCTCTCAAAAATCTTCCTTCCCCCCCAACCTCACTGCAACCCCAACTCCCATCTCTCTCCCCTCCCCATCCCACACCCTCTCTACAGGAACAACCTGCATACCAACCGCATCGCCCACACACTCCACACACGCCGTATCAAACTCCCCCACGGACGCTACACCAGCCGACACATACACGGTAACATTTCCCGCTTCTACCTGCTCTACGCTAATCCTTCTTTTGATTTCAAGAGCCAGCGCGCTGGGTGATGAGGTGGGTAGACAGAACATCTGTAGTCCGCCGGCGGGTGAGTGCGGAGCGTTGGGGCCGTATGTTGTGCCTTGGGGAGTTACGTGCAAGCGTGGAAGGGAGGAGGAAGGTGGGGAAAGGGTTGAATTATAAGTAGTTTGTAACTTGTGTAGCCAGGGCCCGTCAATTCCTGTGCCGGCCCACTCGGAGGTTGAAGAGCGGGGCAGGGAGGATGTTTGGGTTATTATTAGGGGAGGCGTGAAGCCTGCCTCTTCCTCCTCCTCTTCGTCCTCATCATCTTGCTCCATCCCGGGAGGTGACTGAGAAGAGGGTGACCAAAGCCTCTTCCATCCAACCTCTCCCCTCCACCCTTTCCAAACCCCCTTCCAGGCTTCAACCGCGGGACCCACCACCTCACATCTAGTAACAAATGCGACACAGCCCAAAAACCCTGCCACCTCCGCCGCTCTCGCTACTCTCCACATATGCTGCAATCCTAGTACCGCCTGATCCACCACCTCCTCCCTCGTCTCTGCATTATTCAGCAGCTCCATACTAGCTGGCACTAGCGGGATCATTCCCGCCAGCGATGTCCACCCCCCAGAGGAAGTAATGGACTGTGAATAGGGGCCTATGTTCGCTGGCGCCCAGTATGACCTACTCTGGACGTGTAGTCCCCGACGTAGCTGGAGTGAAGAAGAGGAGATGTCGGCTGTTACGCTTAGCATTATGTTCACGCCTGGTGGGAGGAGGCCGCCAACAGAGATGCAGATTCGGGAGGGGGGGAGGGGAGTTGTGAAGTAGGTGGAGTAGGTGGAGTTGATTAAAGGGAAGTGATACATTTGCCGGAGGAGGAGGGTGCAGGTTGTTATGTGTTTGAAGGAGGCGCCATGCGCGGCGAGGAGGGTAGAGAGGGCCTGGAGAAGAGAGGATGTTTCGGTTGTTATGCTTTGGCAGGGAGAGGAGGGGGAGGGAGGTGGGGAGGTGAGGTTGTTTATAAAAGAGGGTTTGGGAGAAGGTTGA
>PYWC01000035.1:1060549-1072881 GCA_003182015.1 Tuber magnatum
CCTCTGGGACTTCAATCCTCCCCCTCCACCCGGGTGCCTGGACAACCACAGTCTCATACTCCCCCCCCTCCCCCGCAACATGGACCCCCCATTTCCTCCCCAGCCCATCCAACATCCTCCTTCTCCGCGCCTCAGCCACGTTCTCCCACAGCCACTCTTCAGGATCGAGTCCCGCCGCTGCAACCTTGACAATCCTAGCGTCGAGCCCTACGGCTTCCATATCTGCCAGTATCTCCGCCTGCTCCCGCTGCCATAGGTAAGACAACGAGATCAGACCCAGGCGCTCGCAGACACTTTCTACTCGAGTCCTTTGGTATGTGGATAATATCGCCCCCGTGCAAACCGCTTTCACACCCGGGTGCTGGGCGATGATGTGCTCTAGCAAGGGCACCAAATCCTCTGTTTCATCCCCGCCCTTGCCGGAGCGTGCGTATGAGAGGTTTTGGTCAACAGATGTACCGGTAATTGCCCCCCTGTACAGAGGAATTTTGAGGGCGTGCGGGTATAGTGGGAGCACGGTATGGCCGACGGTTTGGTACATAAAGCTGTCAAGTTCATCTTTCGTTCCTAGGGCGCTGGGAAGCAGGGTTGAGGGGGCGGTGCTGGGGAGGTGAGTAGTTATTGGGTCGGAGGCGGAGGTGGTGGGGGGGCGGAGGTTTGCGAGGGCAACTATTTCATGTCCGTTTGCGATTGTGTGGAGGAGGGAGAAGAAGGAGTCTTTGCCACCAGATATTAGGGCTATCACTTGCATTGCGTTTGTTTTGTTACCGGGATCTGGCTGTGGCGGTCGTAGTCGCAGTATCCGGAGCCGAAGTGAGGGAGAAAAGGTTTCACGCAAAATCTTGCGAAGCACAAGTCAGTTCAAGCTCAGGTTTCAACAAACACGCAAACATGTCGAAGCAAGCGTTTGGGAACAATATTCAATCTAAATTCGAACGCATTTGTAACACTCTAGTGTTGGCCACGACATGATATGTTCCCATACAACTATGGCCAGCATCCCACAAAAAGAAACGAAAGCCTCAAACAGACGGGTTTGATCTTGCATGGGGGTTGATTTCCCTGTGAAGACCATAGATCTTCACAAGGTGTCTCTCCAAATTGTCATATAGCATTTGAAACATTTTGAAAAGATTGCCTGCGTTGTTTTTATCCTTTTTTAACTTGTAAAGAAAGCAAGAGCCGCTTACATTGAGAGTTGGGTCTATTGAATTATGTAACAACACTCGAGTAAGACATAATGCGAAAAGAGTGGTGTATCATATAAATTATCGAAAGGAGATTGAAGGTAGAAACGAGGGATACCGGCAATGTCAGGGGAGGAAGGAAAAGAGAATTGAAGATGTGTCATCTGGGTTGGACATCTTGGCATCACGTGAGGCTAGGGTCCTTCGAAAAACACCAGTCACAGTCGCCAAGACTTTCTTTTCCCACACCCACAGTGGGGAAGTTTGCTTTTGCCGAATCCTGCACGCTGTTTCTAGTCAACCGACAACTCCACGACAACGACAACTATTCCCCAGACGACTAACGACAGTGCTCGACGCTCCCTCTCATACACGGTTCATCAATCCCACGTTAGGTACGCATGGATTTGGCGGATCTTTCCGATTTCTTCTTCCACTGGGGGGGGGAGGAGCCTTTGAGGGGATATTGATGGAGTCTTTGGTTATGGACCGATCTCCAGCTTCTCAATCACGCTTCTCTTCCTACTACTTCCCTCCTCGCCATACTATCCATCCTAACACTAGTGCTAACTACTTAACAGTATAGACAGCAGCCATGGGTATCTCCAGGGACTCCCGCCACAAGCGCTCCGCGACCGGAGCAAAGCGCTCAACCTACCGCAAGAAGCGTGCCTTTGAACTCGGCCGCCAATCCGCCAGTACTCGTATCGGAGCTAAGCGTGAGTCTACCTGACTTTCCGCGTAACCCCTTCTTCGGAAGGAGACCCCCGCTCTTTTTAGAGCGGGTGGCTTTACCATTCGATCAGTTTTTCAGCCCGGGCGAATAGAAAACTGATCATGATTGAAAATTGTTAGGCATTCACCTTGTCCGTACCCGCGGTGGAAACCGCAAGTTCCGTGCCATCCGTTTAGAGGCTGGAAACTTCTCCTGGGGCTCCGAGGGTATTAGCAAGAAGGCTCGTGTCATTGGTGTCGTTTTCCATCCTTCCAACAACGAGTTGGTTCGTACCAACACCTTGACCAAGTCCGCTATTGTTCAGATTGACGCTGCACCTTTCAGACAATGGCAATTACCCCCAAATCTGCGGATCTTGCTACAGGATTGTATTAATGCAGGTTGCAGGTATGAGGCACATTACGGTCTTACTCTAGGAAAGAAGCGTGGTGCGGCCGCTAAAGCTGAGACCGCTAAAGCCGAGACAGCTAAGGCTGAGGCCGGTGAAACCGCCCCCGCTGCCAAGTCAAAGTCCGTCCTGCGCAAAATTGCCGCCCGCGCCCCGACCGCCAAGGTCGAGAATGCCCTCGAGATTCAATTCGCCGCTGGTCGTCTGTACGCCTCTATTTCTTCCCGTCCTGGTCAGTCCGGTCGTGCCGATGGGTACATTCTTGAGGGAGAAGAACTCGCCTTCTACCAAAGGCAGTTGAGGAAGTAAATAATTTTCTTCTTGTATTCGGGTTGGGAATGGTTTCATTCATAATGGGATTGGAATTTTTTAAAAAAAAAATAAAGTATTCCCTGTCATTAGGCAACGGAGTTGTCCGTTTTCTTCTATCATTGTATGAGATCTTAAAGGGCTGAATCTGTGACTATGGCCCCCTCTCGGAACGTGGGAATTACTACGGACCAATGTCGGCAAGCTTGAACGATATCGTGTAATGTATTGAAAACCTCATGGGTAATACCCAAGTACAAGCGCTTCTTTCCTCACTCAGCGCAGTCCCGTTCGCAAAACTCTTGCCCCCTCCCTCCCTTGTACCTCGACAACTATACTTATCAGCATCAAAAGAATAGCAAGAGCCTTTTAGATAGCTATTTTTGTATATGCCTCTATGGATATTGCAAACATTCGCCACAACTCGTTCCACTCAATAATGCGAAGGAGAAGGCTAGCAAAGAGTTTCCAAGAGCTGAGGGGTACTCGGAAAGGTGCGCATGGGACTGTACTCATCCAAGTAGTCCACGATAGCAATAACAGCAATACAAGTAGTCCCCAACATATGTACAGAACCGCACCGCGGCTCGCTCTACGCGCAGCCAGAATCAAAAGACTCAGCCCCTGACTCGACGCTCGCCGACCATAACCATGGCTTTAACAACCCAAGCCAAAATCCATGATAACTCCATCCCGCGGAGATCCCCCACACATATCAAAGTAAACTAGCAGCTAATGCCGGGCTCAGGCCGCAATGGAAGAAGCCCGCTACTGAGGAGATCCCATGAACGTGCTACAACCCCGGGGCTACATATCCATCACTAAGAATGGCTGCTCCGAACGAGCATATCCTCCAACCTTCCGGCACTCCAGAAGGTGCTCGGCGCTTCCTCTCTGTGTAAATTCACCACATTTCCGAGAGCCCAGTCCAGGCCCATCCTTTTTCGGTGATGTATGTACGTTGTTGGCGAATTGCCCTATCACATGCCTCTATGAGCATTCGGTACTATACAGTATATATCAACACGATAACTCCTCAACCTCCCCAAGTAGCATTGGTGGGGAAGCCCAAGATCATGCCTGTGGACTGTGTATTGCGGCCCAGAGGAGAGAGGGATAGTGGAGGTTACGGGGGGTGCCGTCGCGAGCACGCGCAGTGTACGCTACGGCACTCGAGCGGCCAGCTCACATAAACCGACGATCCCCCACCCAGAGAATCCATACCGTCCCCAAACCTGCTTTTGTAACCTCGGAATATCATGAGCCACCCCATCTTCACGTCTTCCCCCTTCCCACCTCACTTCCCCCTTACTCCTTCTCCTCCCCCTCCTCCTCACCAAGAACAACCCCATAAACAACCCTCACCCAAAGACTACACCCAACACACCCAACCACCACCTCCCCTCCATCCTCCCCCTTCCCCTCACCATCCTCCAAATCCTCCTCAGTAAGCACAAATCCCCTCTCCTCGCCACATCTGCACCCCCTCCACCAAACACCCTTCTTCCCCCCTCGCTCCTCCTCACAATACTCCATATCATCCAGATCCACCGTTTGCAATACTTTTCCAATGGTGATTCCGGCGTTTACATTCCAGAGGTCCCGATCGTACTTTCTCCGCTCATCCGGGTCGGAAAGGACCGTGAACGCTGTCGCGATTTGGTCGATGGAGAAGGTGGGCTTTAGTTGGGTCTTCTGGGAGGGGGATTTGTCCGGATGGTGGTGAAGGAGGGCTTTGTGGTAGGCCCGTCTGACGGCGTCCGAGGTGAGGTTTTGAAGTGATGGAGGGAGGGAGAGGATTTCGTAGTGGGTTGGTTGTCGGGGGGACATTGCTCCCTTTTTCTGGTATCATCCAGTGGGCGAGGGGGGGTGCTATGGCTCGTTGGCTGGTTACCGGTACGATAGTTGATTGTTTGGTGGGGCGGAGAATTTCTTTGGAGGGGTTCCAACCTGATTATCTCACCTTAAACTAGATCTTATCTCCGAAACACGCGATACCGGAGATCCTTACCGTAATCAGATTTTCACTCCCATTTTCTAAAAAATGCGCTTTTATACAAGGTAATCTACGGCTCACATCATTTTCGGGAGCTTTGTTACCAGTACCAGTATCTGCTGATGCCCCTACAAGTGCTGTGCTCCAGTACGTACTCTACTGCACTTGTACACCGAGTAGAGTACGAGTGCCGGAACCTATGGTGCAACATTCCTAAAACTGGGTCCACCGAACTACATACAATCCGGCATCAAAATAAGTCCTTCAAAACAACAAATATCACAGTGAAAAAAGCGACAGGGTACTTGAAATCATAATGTGGGTTCTTTGTATCATAGCTTTTTCTCTCAAAATAAAATATGCAAAAAAAGAGTAATTGCAAAAAGAGTTTGTATGAGAATGAAACATGTACTGAAAAGTTCAGTGCAGCAGACTGAGATATACACTCTGAAGGTAGGGCTCAGCTAAACCATCCAGCAATGATCTTTAGAAATGCCATAATATACAGAACAATAAGTAAATCGTTATATATTTTTCTAATGGGAATTCTGTAAAAGAAAATTGTTAAGACAGCTTGGCCAGACAGTCAATATCATATGCTCCAGTGGTCAGGTCTTGGCCCAGGCAGCTCCAGTTGCTTCGGAATGTGTTTCATCACTGGTCCACATTTTAGGTCGGTTGCACTATAACTCGGGCAGATTATCCATTTTACTCGTACACACCGTAGCCCACCGGTAACCCACCGCGACGGGCAGAGGAGGCCCAGAAGGAGCGAAACGAGGAAGGGAAGGTAGCTGCTGATGGAAAAGCCGTTCTGGGTTGTCACCACAGCACTCGAGCGCCGATGCTACCCGCTAGACCTAATCGCCACCATCACTTGACCAGATCAAGCCCCCCCCCCCCAAATAAAAACCAAGCCTCTCCAACTACCAAGATTTTACAGTGATAAGAGCGTGGGCGTGGGGAAATGTCATACCGGTATCAGTTTATCAGGAATCCAAGCGAAATCTTTTCCGGAGTCTAGAATGACACACGCCAATACCTATATCATAGCCGAGTGAAGAAATGCCGTCTATCAACACCGGCACAGTACGAGTTACCGGTACCACTCCACATGGGGAGGAAGCATCGGTACTGTAAGCAAAAAGTCTGGGGTAAAGGGAAAAAAATGTTGCTGGAAGAACCAGATTGGGATAAGCCGAAACGCGTAGCGGCATTAGCGCGACTTTGGAGACAGGGGTGGAGAACAGTCTCGAGCTTTGGCTGGCCACTGGATAACATGTAATTACTCAGCCGTTGAAGGGAGGGGAAAGGGACCGAGGAGCGCTTTGTCTGAACATTCTGTAGCCATTGGTGAGAGGGCTTCCAGTGCCCTTTCCCGTGATAGCCGACTCAGACTTTCTGTCATTGAATGAAGGTGATTTGACTGAAAGAAAAGTAAAGATTCGCAGTCGAAAAAAGAAAAGTGAGAGCTGTTTTGTATCATAGACATTGGAGAGCTCTGTTTAATGCCCCACCATCCTTTGGCCCTAACCCTTGTTCCGGTCTGTTCTCGTCCTCTCTGGACTTCCCTCCTCCTCTTGTTCTTCTCCCCTTCTTAACCCTTCATCGCCCCTCCTTACCTTTCCCCCCCCTCCTCCTTGTCATCCCGCCCGAGTCTCACAAAGGATCCTCCCGCCCATCCCAATATACAACTCTTTCTCTTCTATCTTTTCTCCGAGAAGGTAGACGACCATAGATCACCCGTTTTACCCAAACAGATAAAGCGCAGAACCCCTGCCGATACATAATCACAAATCTAAGCATTCATTCACCATGGCATCCGTAGCCCGCACCTTCAGTAGTGCTTCGAGTAAAGCATCCTTCACCTTCACTCCCCTCCGCCGCAATCTCACGACGGCAAGTCGTGCCCGCCCAACTACCTCTATTGCCACACCCATTAGACAGACTGGCCGCCGTGGATATGCTTCGGGCGGTTCAACGAGTGGGGGTTCCAGCAAGATTGTCATCCCCTTGGGTCTTGGTTTGGTTGGTGCTGCGGGTTACTATGCTTATTCCAACAATCTTCTCTCCTCCGTATTTGCTGGCGCTCGGGCCTCTGGTTTGAAGACTGGTGGTGCATTCACCCCCACTAGGGATGACTTCCAGAGGGTCTATAACGATGTCGCGGAGATCTTGGAGAATAATGATTATGACAATGGTTCCTACGGGCCTGTATGTATCCCAAGCCCTTTTAATGCCCAACGTTCTTAATTGACAACGATGTTGTAAAAAGGTAGTTGTCCGCCTTGGGTGGCATGCATCCGGAACTTATGACAAGGAGACCAAGACTGGAGGTTCCAATGGAGCCACCATGCGCTTCGCCCCCGAGTCAGAACATGGCGCAAATGCCGGCTTGAAAACTGCTCGTGACCTTCTCGAAGGCATTAAGAAGAAGCACCCCTGGATATCGTACTCTGACCTCTGGACACTTGCTGCCGTTGCTGCAATTCAGGAGATGGGTGGTCCCAAGATTCCATGGAGGCCCGGACGTAAGGATGGTGACGTATCTGCTTGCACTCCCGACGGTCGCCTTCCCGACGCGAGCAAGGATCAGAAGCATCTCAGAGCCATCTTCTACCGTATGGGTTTCAACGATCAGGAGATTGTCGCTTTGTCGGGTGCTCACGCTCTTGGTAGATGCCACACTGATCGTTCTGGCTTTGATGGTACGTTGTCCACCTATCTCACCCACCTTAACGTTATCATAAGCCTTGAGACTAACGTATTGTTGCCTTTATAGGTCCCTGGACTTTCTCGCCAACAATGTTAACAAACGATTACTACAAACTCTTGCTTGAGGAGAAGTGGGCCTGGAAGAAGTGGAATGGACCAAAGCAATTTGAGGACGTCTCAACTAAATCTCTCATGATGCTTCCAACCGACATGGCTCTCATCAAAGACAAGGAGTTCAAGAAGCACGTTGAGAGGTACGCCAAGGATAACGACCTCTTCTTCAGGGACTTTGCGGACGTCTTTGGGAGGCTGCTCGAGCTCGGCGTTCCTTTCGAGAAAGAGGAGAAGTTTATTTTCAAGTCCACTACCGATTAACCACTATTACCAGAATTGGGGTGAATGAACCAACTGTGAGGGGAGAAGGGGGAGGGTATTTCAGTGGCAGTGATACCATTTTTCTTTTAATCTAGTTTCCTTCAAATTTCGGTATACTTCATGGCGTCTATAGCATTCAGTGAAAGTTCTCTTCTCTTCAATTTTGACTATTCTTTCTTTCTCTCTCCTTTCCATCAGCAAGCTTTTGGCTGGATTAAGACAGAAAAAACGAAAAAAGAAAAAAGAAAAAGAAAAAGTGAATTTCTGAAGGGCAATTACAGATTACTCTGTGTTCTGGGAAGGCTTACGTGTGAAATACACCCCCTTCCTGCTCCCGATCCAATCCCAAGATATCACACTCCACGTGAGTTGGCATGGTGGAACGGATCACGGTATCTGACTCGTTTCCCAACCATGAGCCAAATCATTCGGAGGATAATGCACCGCGTGCAGTGTAGTGTGCAGAACAGGAAAGGAGGGGAGGAAATAGCCACCGATACCCCCCCCTTTTTTTATATTTTCCTCTCACTTCCCCTCCCCTTGGACCATCCCAGCCATGCTAGGCCGACCTCACAATGACACGGCACTCCCGGTATGTGCAGTGCCGCCCTAAAAACCACCAAATCAGTACAACAGCCTAGGACATGCTTAGTATGACGTAGGCAATTCGAAGAACCTCCCCAACCAATAAAGTAGGATCTCAACGGGTCGAGGGGAGGGGTGGATCGTGGAACTGCACCCCGCGCGACGCAAAGCGTGCAGTCATCAGAGCTAGCCAGCTCCGGCAGAGACAGGCTTCCGAGATTAGAGGTTTGGTCTTGGATAGCGGTGAGCTAGGTTATTATTATTATTTGTTCTTTTCAGGGTGGAGCGGGGTACCGTAGACGGTGATGAGATGAGGGGGGGGAGGGTTTAAACTAAAGGAGTTGGACGAAGGAGAGACGTAATAGGATTGATTTGATACGGTGTGAAGAATAAGGATGCGGTGGCGCCGGTTGGGGAAACGATGACCCTGAATATCACGACACAGACCGCCTCCCGCAGAAGGCGCACTCCGACCTTCTGGACGGGTTTTTACGGTACTCGTACAATGGGATAGGCCCGAACACGGCCTTGACAGGGGCTTAAAGGGGGTTAGTTAGTTAGTTAGGTGGCCGAGAAAGCGGGGTGGGTGAGGTTATCATATCGTCGAGGGTGCCGTAGTAGTGATTGGAACAGGGCGTCACATGTATGATATATACGGATACGGAATACTGCACGTCGTAATTTTCTTCATTCATGTCGTGGGTTGTTTTCGCTCGTGTGGCGGTTTTTTCCCACTGATACCGGTATGTTATGCCACGTCCATCCAAGTGAGGAACTGGGAAAGGGGGTATGATAAGTGGATTAGATGGTATCATGCATGGAGAATTCACCTCATCCCCTCCGGGTGCGATAGACTTCTAAAGCATGCTTCAGAGGGGGAGGATTGCGCCGTTTGGGAGAGATATCTAGATATGCACTACCGCCAATATAAATAAATAAAGTCGGTATCGAGAGATTTCGGGTAGAAGTATCATATGATACATATTTCCGGATGCCCCCTCTAGACCCCTTTGATCTCCCCCATTTTGAGCCCGTGGGGACCCGTAAACTGTAAATCGTCCCAATTCAGAACACTGGATCGATAGTTATACGGGAGGAAATAAAATTGCATTGAGAAGGATCAGAAGATACCCCCCCCCCCCTTCCAGTATAATATAACACCTACGGTAAATCCCAAAGACCGAGAAATCCAACAAGAACATCTTTTGTAGGAAAGAGCGCAAGCGTAGTATCATATCATACAAAGGTCTAAAAACCAAATAGACAGCAATTACAAGTTTCTTTTTCTTTTTCTTCTTCCAATTTCTCATACTTCAAAGCGCAACGCTGCGAACGGGCCATTCACAAGACTTCCCCGATTGGAACATCACCACTAACCCATCTCACTCATCAACTTATATATATTATGATATCATATAATACCACACAAATCCCGAACAAGACCTTCGTACGATACCGCCAACCCCAGCAAAGACAAACCCTTCACCGTAAATTATCATACCCTTCAAGGTCCCTTCTCGTCCGCTACGGCAATAAACCCACACGGGCGATCATTTCATCCTACCTACCTACCTACCTACCTACCGCACACAGCCAGCGTTACAGCCACGGAGGCACCACAAGCATTATTTCATAGTTCCACCCACCACGTCCTGGAAAAATTCCACACGCCATAACGGTCACTTGCGCCGGATACGGTTACCGTCGAATCCCGAACTTGTATACCGAGTCAGTCAGTCAGTCAGTCCGAAACTGATCAAGTAAATTTAACTTACGGCACAGTATGAACCGGGCCGATCGGCAATAGTGAAGTTACCGGTGATGAAGTCACGTTTGAGAATTGGGAATTTGGTCTCGGGGGTTGGTGATGATTGGGGAGTTTTATTTTGATTTTGATTTTTATTATATAAATTGAGATGAGATGGTTCTTCGTTGTGTTGTGTTGTGGGTGGGTGGGTTTTCAAGTTGGGGCGAATGCAGGGGTTGAATACCCGATTGAAGGAGTGGTCAATTATATCATATGATATTCGATGGAGGAATAGGTCAATTGCAGCACCGCTGGGGGTAAGGACGGAGTGAGAACTCGTGATGGTGGTGGATCGGTATGATATGATAGATTGGACGGTACGTTCTTTCTTCGCACTGTTTGCCGGAGGGCGGATGGGCGAATGCTGTGCTGTGCGATGCTTCATGTATGATAAACTTACAATACGGTACTTGTGCCCCGTGCTTGTAGTAAACTCTAATATCCTAGTCAAACCCCGCAACCCGCAACCCGCAACCCATTCGCCCCGTTCATTTAGCAATTAACGGATTCCAGCGGGCGCTCCTCTCCCGCCTCCTCTCCTACTCCCGGTTACTCATCAGTACTCGTACAGTGTGCAACCCCCCTTACAAAAAAAAAAAAACCTCAAACCCGATCTTGCAAAGGGAAGGGAAGAAGAAAAAAACCCCCCAACCTATCACCACCACCCCCAACTACCACACGACTCACATACATACATACAGGAACTATACTCTAGATAATTCGGCGCATCAGCAGATCCAAAGTGCATATCCTGACACACCCCGTAACAATTACCGTATCATACAGTACCATACCCGGACACGGAGCGTGCGTGCCAATCGCAACGAACCGATTCCCGAGCTAGTATGTATGCGGTGATCGATGGGCAAGGGGGAAGAAGAAGGGCAGCACTGTTCAGTAGTATGGGATTCCGGCACCGGTATACCTGTTCCGAAGTGGGTGCGTTCTCGGTTGGGGGGAGCTAGGTAGCGAGCGAGCGGGCAAGATATACTTTCGCGGGGAAGGAGGTGCGGGTCGAGAATTGCCAGCTCATCAATGGAATTTCCGAATCCAAGGTATCATACTGTGCGGTGCTCTGGCTTTTCTTTCGCTCATTGGTCTGAGTGGTCATGGAGGATCACTCGTGGTTGGGCTTGTGCGGTTTCTAATCTTTGATGGTTGGACGGATTGTTGGGGGGGGGGGGGGTTGGGGTGTGTTGCTGAGTCAGTAAGCTGGCTGTGGTATCATACCGTGCAATGGTTGTGGCGGTGGTGGTGGTGTTCGGACGGATGGCTGGACCACTGATGATAGGGGTGAGGAGGGTGTGGGAGCCAACACGTATGTTATGTTATGTACGAGTATTGTAGGTATCATAGTTGGTAGGTGAGTTTCGAGTACTGTACTGTACCGGTACTGTACTAGTACCGGCGCTAAGTATGTCCGGCTACCGCTACTATCCCAGACGCACGGGCAGGCAGTACGGTAATCAATTACCGGTAATATCCTTTGTATCATACTTCCACGAGTACTCCAACGCGCATAGTGTTCATGTCGCCGGATTGATGTAGCGTCGCCTTCGGTGCGTCACCGCCAAAAGAAGGGAAAAAAAGGAAGAAGAAAGAAACGCGACTTCAATCCAGCAACAAGAGTACAGTGCTAGCCAGTAATAACACAAGTACCGATACTTGAGCACATATAGGGCGGTTGCATCCCCCATCCATCACCACCACATGCAACGTGCACCGGCAACCCTAAGTTACCAGTAAGTTAAACCCATCCTGCGGACAAATTAAACACCCGATACCATAGGCAACCACAATGGTCCTCGCGACAACTTCGCAATTAATCAGGCAGGTTCAGTTCAACCCAATTCGATATAAGCCCTACCAGAGCGAAGACGTGCGCAGGAACGATTAGTTAACTATTGCTCGATCCTCGATGCGGCGCTTGGTTATATATAGAAGGTTTCCTTCTTTCTAGCAATTTTCTTCGGGAAAGATAGATAAGAAGGTTGATTGATAGGATCTCTCCTTTCGTTCTAGCCCTTGGGGACCCAGGGTGGGGGAGGGCTTGTTGATAAGTGGGATGCGGGCCGTTGATTTACTGTGCCAGTATGGATGAGGACGTTATCGGATGGATTGGGCTGATACGGTGCGGTATGGTTTGGCTTGGCCGAGGGAGAAAGATACCGTAGATAGGAGAAGTGTTGGAAGTGCGGTAACTCGACTGACTGAAGTAAAAAATATGGAGATAA
>PYWC01000035.1:1072913-1087967 GCA_003182015.1 Tuber magnatum
ATGGGGGGTAGGATTAGGGGGGGAGGGGGGGGGAGCCCGGTGGCAGCAGTGATGAGTGTATTGTAAAGTAGACATCATCTATAACTAAAATGGCGAGATGGATTGTGTGATTTGGAGTGATTTTTCCTCGCCGTGGGGCGCCGGTCCCTCGAGATATCGTTAGACTATAACCCAGCTTAGGAGAGAGACCCCAGTTTAGGATGGTGTAGGGTAGTCTAAGTCTTGAGCCGTTTCAACGAGGGGTTTTACTTTGCTTTGTTTTTTATTTTATGGTGCTTCTAGTCTTGCGTCTGATTGATCTGCAGGCTGCGAGCAATTCATTCATTCCTCGCGCAAGACCAAGGGTGGAGAGGGCGAGCGCGCGGGAGCATACCGTAGCGGGTGGTTTGGATCGGACCTTTCTTTCTCTCCTTTGATGCAACTCCTGGGGCTTTGGTTCCTTCACCCAAGTACTCTCGTATCATACGGTAAGCTGAATGCGATCCAGGCAGCAGAGCAAAAGTACCGTATGGCGAGCACACAGGCAAGCGAGCAGGAAGACATCTACCGATCAGCGACCAAACGGGCTGTGTATCTTGCCCTCATTGCCGTTCGCTGTGCTGCACACAGAGCCTTCCGCGGACCAAGCACCGCTCCTCGCATGTTCATTTCATTTTTTCCCCTGTACTCGTAGAATCACAATATTCACCTCTCTCCTCCGCTGCTGCTTCTTCCTCTAGAATTTTTCATTTCTTCTGTATACCGTCCGTGCTCATCGTGCTGCCCAGAAGATGTGCCTCTGCGTTGCGACTCCGCCCAGTCCGGTTCCGTATCGAACCTCCAGCTCGCGAATCGTGCCAATATCGCACGAAACGAGAAAGTCGCACTTCACCTCACTTACTCACAACCACACATCACAATATTATATGACTGACTTGACTAATCCCCCAGTCTTATCCCACAAGCGACAGTCGTCGTCGACGGCGACGACGAGATGCTTTTGTCTTTCTGCACTTTTCGGCCGTTCTTGCTGTAGCGGTGGATGTTTCAATACATATGTTTGTTGTCCTCCTCCTCGATCGCGGTCGATGCGGGAACCGTACCGCTCTTCTCGGAAGGTCCCACAGGCCTACCCGTAGGTCACGGGTATGGAAAACAATTCTCCGGAACGGGAAAGCATAGTCGTTGATCGCGACCAAGTTGTCGTTTTGACCTCCTGCCCCCGTTTCCATGATACCGGTGTTCCGGGGATGGACAGTCCAATCTGATCAGATTACCTGCTTTTGGCGCTGTGATACCGGAAGCTGAGGGGAGCGGGCAGCGGACGGAAAAAAGAAAGGAAAGGAAAAGAAAGGAAAAAACGGGCTGGTGCCGGTTCTGGTTGGGACCAGGAAGTTCTCCTCGGATGGCGGAATGTTTGCTTTTTTTCCCCCTCGATAATGATAGCTGCCTGCAGACTGCCCCTTGTCACCTTGCGGCCTGGGGGGGGACCGGAAGAAACCTCGATGCGCTTGCAGAGCAAATACGCACGGCAGTACACGAGCGGTCGACGGTACAGTATCATGGGTTATTTCTGCCTGGACAGACTTTGGTCTGGTCTAGCCTACGGTATCCGCACTTCCACCCTCACCTTCTCCATACCACGTCCGCCAATCCGGGGAGTCTCCTTCCCTCCTTCCTCCAGTAAGCCTTCTTTTTCTTTCTTTCTTTTTTCATTTTTTTATCGCCCAGGTTTGAAGCTTGCAATTCTTTTTTTTGGGGGGGTGGGGTGCCTTCCTTGGGCACTTTGCCCTGTATTTGAAGGGGGGAGGTGGGCCTGGGGCCTGGGTTTGCCTGTTTTTCTGTCTACTTGTATCCCGGACCGAGGAAGGAATTACCTTGGGAGTTAAGGCATCATAGTGCGTGAGCCTTTAGACTACCGGTATGTTTGTTTCCTACGGTAGAGAGCTCAATTACTGGTGCGGTATTCCCTCCCTACAAGTACAAGTACGAGTACGGTGTTCCCCTTGAGTGTGAATTGTCATGCATGGACTGTACTAGTACCGTACGGTACTGCACTGTAAAGTAACATCGCCACATATTCTGGGTATTTCTCTACTCGTATCCTGTGCGGTACGGTACTCGTACCTCTGGCATGCCCAGGGCACCCGCACCGTATTCCTGGACAAAGAACGATGCATATCACACGGTGGAGATGGCCGCGGGACTAAGTTACAGTTCTCTCTCCCTCCCTCTCCCTCTCTCTCTCCCACCGCCAGCGCACCCGTATGACACCTGGACTACCGTACTTGCCTCCGTAGCTTAGACTGGGCAGGATAGATGTCTATACCGCCAAACTCACACTTCTTCAACTTACCGTAATCTGCGTTGAACCCAAAAGAAAAGCACGAAGAGAACTCGGACTATTCCTTTTCGGCATAGTATTTCCGTCCAGCTTGGCTGCATTGGTTTCGGCCCCGTTCGATATTTTGCGTTGTTGAGGAATTTACTTTGTCATGATAGGTAACTTAGGGCCTTGTCCTCATGTATCATACTCGAGTATAAGGGCGGATCCCATCAAGTCCTCTCCAGTGGAAAGGGGGGGGGGAATGGCTATCTTTGGACGCGTAGAAAAAGTACCGGAGCGACGGGGCCAGGATGGGGGAGGGTTTTCCTTTTTCCCTTCTTCCATCGTACGAGTACTGTACGGGTATATTTTTTCTTTGGTGTTGATAATGCCAGTGAAAGCCCAGATGGGGAGAGGGAGGGAGGGCAGTTAGGCGGCCGTAGGGTTACTCGTGGTGTACCAGTACCGGTGCTGTATGGTAGGTATGTGTCGTAAGTCATGTCCCGTACTCGTACAGTATGTGGAAGAACGAGCAGATGAGCGGTAAGCCAGAGAGGCAGGGGATAGGCTTTGTTACCCAAGCGACCAATGGGCACTGTATCTAGCCTTGTTTGTACTCGTACTTGCACTTGTAGTTGTATCTTACCTGTACTTGTACCGGTATTCTGTTCCAATCCCTACACTGGAGGCAGTGGTTTGCTGTGGCTTTTTCCGCTAGGGGGTGAGTTTGTTTGGACGTTTCTTCCTCCGCTGTCACCGCGGTTTGCGTGCCTGCTTGCTTGTCTGGCCGCTGCTCCTTTCTGATGCGCTTGCCTCCTCTTCCATCTGGTTGGGCGAGGTGCTCTGGGGTGGGCCTTGGAGGGGCGTGACCATATCATGAATTACCCTGCTTTTGCCCGTACAAGGTAATTTCTCGTTTGGACTATACCAAATATAGTTTGGTCACGTCACCTGGTTAGGACGCTCTGAAGCTAAAATATGGAGGTGAAGCAGAGCAGAGCAACGGAGGAGAAAAAGGATGAGGCAGAGAGCAGAAAGGTATGGTGGTGGCTATGATAGCTGGCCATGGGTCTGACTGACTGACTGGCTGTGACTGATCAGTGCTTGTGCCTACCGAATTATTATTGCATTCATATCCTCTCATACGCCCCCATACGCATACATTTATACATATCATACCTTTCCGTCTGTCAAGACGGTCTACCTGCTTTGCTCTTATTTCCTCTTTTCCCTCTCCTCCACTGATTCAAGGAAGACAGGGAGGAAGGAAGGAAGGAAGGAAGGAAGGAAGGAAGGAAGGAAGCAAGGAAGGAAAGAAGGCCGTGGATTCACCGTTTCTGAAGGTGTGTGTTTTATAATATTATCCCTTTCGCCCCGCCTGTCCTCCGAATCTTTGTTCTTGTCCGTTTCTCAGTACCTGTCGCTGCTGCGTGGGGCGGTACTGTGGACAACTGGGATACCGGTACTGGAAGTTAGTCTGCCGGTGACGCCTCTTATCTAGAGTGTGTTCGCTACCGCGAGCTCGCTTGATTCTTCACCGCGTCTCCAATTATTTCCTCTCCTTCTTTGCTTTCCCTTCCTTTCTTTCCTTTCCCCCCTCCCTCCTCCTCCTCCCCCTCCTGCTCCTCCTCCTGCTCCTGCTCCCCGTCGTTGCGATTAGACCTCTCTGCCCCCTCCGTCGCTTTCGCTGTTTCCTGACAACGGTACAGTACTGTACCCTATCACGCTCAAGCTCCGACTCGTCACCAGTGACCGACCGGTCATCCACCATACCCTCTCTCCTCCTCACTACTACTGCTACTACTACTACTACCACCACCACTACTGTGCCACTGCCTACTTCTTCTGCTCCCCTCCCCCCCCCGGACGTCCACCATTCTAAACCCACTGCCGTCATCTCCACTCTTTCGCTCGTCCATTGCTGCCCCAAGCCCAACATTCCCTCGCCCAGTATATTCCACAGGCATCTATCTGCTCGACCAGATAGCAAGCTTCCGTCGTATGACACATAAAGTCGACGCCATCTTCTCAAACGTAGCCGCCACACCAACCTCGCGGTAGCAGCTTCGAAGCTTGCTTGTTCTCGCTCGACCTCGACCTCGGATAAGGAACGATACGAACTTGCAGTCATGGCTTCACGACATTCGTCCTCAAGCGGAGGACCGGCGCCGGATTCACTGGTGGGGGATTTCAGAGTGGGCAAAGAAATTGGCAGAGGGTCTTTTGCTGTTGTGTTCAAGGGGCACCATGTGGTGAGCTACACTCCATGCACTCCAGACTCTCTCTTCTATCTTCCACGCCAGATTTTTTCTTTCTTTTCCTCTCCTTCCCTCTCCTTTGCGGTCCTCTGCGTCTTCCGAGGGATAAGGGGAAATCCTACCTCGATGGGTCCTCTATAGCTGTGGTTACCCTTTGAGATGCAGCTCGACGAGTCATCCTCATTTCATTTTGCCGGTTCTTATTCGGCCCCTAGTCGGGCCTGTTTGAAACGTTGGAGTTGGATGTCGTGACCCAATCATTGGATTGCATGCTAACGTCTTGATTTTTTTAATGCGGTTAGAAAAATCCAAAATCACTCGCTGCTGTCAAGGTGGTACAACGGGGGAAGCTTAACCGAAAGCTTCTCGAAAATCTCGAGTCGGAGATCCAGATCCTCAAGAAGCTGAATCATTCACATATTGTCGCCTTGAAGGATTGCAGCAAGAATGACAAATACATTTATATCGTCATGGAGTACTGCTCCGTCGGCGATTTGTCTGTTATAATCAAGAAGAGGGACAAACTGGAATCGCTACACCCTTGTTTGGAGCCCCTGATCAAGACCTATCCTCACGCTCCCGGAAGTGGCCTGCACGAGGTTGTCGCCAGGCACTTTATGAAGCAACTTGCCAGTGCACTTGAGTATCTGAGGAAATTCGGATTGGTCCATAGGGATGTAAAGCCACAAAACTTATTATTAGATCCGCCTGCCGGTTATGACTCCAGGACCCCGGTAGCTGAAGGGGAATACGCTCCAGATGGTTTGCAGGCACTCGTCGGGCTTCCATCATTGCCGATCCTCAAGCTTGCTGATTTTGGATTTGCCAGAAATCTACCCGCTGCCTCCTTGGCAGACACTTTATGTGGATCACCGCTCTATATGGCGCCGGAAATTTTGAGATATGAAAAGTACGATGCTACTGCCGATTTGTGGTCTGTTGGAACTGTACTTTATGAGATGGTAGTTGGAAAGCCGCCTTTCAGGGCCCCAAACCATGTGGAGCTTTTGAGGAAGATTGAGACCAAAGGCGATACCATTGAATTCCCCAGTTCGTGCACAGCAAGCGAGGAGATCAGAAGATTGATATGCAGCTTACTGAGGAGAAACCCCTTGGAGAGGATGTCATTCAAGGAGTTTTTCAGCCACCCCGTCATCACTGGGCCAATTCCTGGTGCCTCCGTTGCCTTGGTTTCCGAGCCAATGAAGAAGGCCAGGAGCATGGATACTCCCAAAGTAGGCCCCACATCAATACAAAGGACCCCCTCTTTGCGAGCACCGGGTGATGGGAGAGAGCTTGGAACCGACCGAGAAGGAAGGCGGACACCTCAACAAACTCCTCCGTCCCCAAGGCTCCGACAGGCTGTGGAATCCTCTGCCCTTCCTTTTGCCCATGCAAGCCCTATATCAGCAACCCCTCCTCCCAGATTAGCGGATGTTCGCAGGGTTGCAACCCAAGGTGCCCAAGCACCACCGCCATCTCCGTTAGCAAGGCCCATGATGGCAACTCATTCAACTGCGCCAGCCTGGCAGGAGCGTGTGGATAGCCGAAGGGCTGGAACCCCGATGGAGAGGGTGGCTAGTAGGGGTACAGATCCTTCACCGGGTAGCTCATTATTGGTTCAGCGAGAACGGGAACGGGAGCCCCAGAAGGATAGACATACGAAGCGCAACCCGACCGCTCGCGAGATGCATCCTCTCGAGGAGGAGCGGGTTGAGAAGGATTATGTTTTTGTGGACAAGCAGTTTGTCCAGGTCAATGCCTTTGCAGATGAACTCGCCACTGTTAGGTGGAATGGTATGACCCCACCGTCACCTTCTTCGAGTGCTTTGTCACGTAGACCAACATCCGGGGGTCAAGGCACCACAAATGCAATCGCTGTCACTGGCAGACGTCAAGATGGTGGCTATCCTAGAAACTCCTATGAAAGACGGCATGGGCCTTCTCCTGGCTCTGCTCCTTCTCCCTCGCCGAGCTCGACTCGGTCTACGCTTGCTAGGGCATTGGAGCTTGCCAACCTTCGTCTGCTTGGTGTAAGTGTCTCACCTCCTCGTCATAGCCCTCCTGGGGTTCAGTCACCATACCCTACATACTCGAACAACCCCGCTAGCATGGCTTTGGTTCGCGGTGAGGGTGGTCCATCAGATGACGATATGCAAGCTGTGTACAACATCGAGGATGCTGCTAGTAGGAGCGATGTTGTTTACAACTTTGCCGAGGTTAAGCTTGCGCAATTGATACCGGCTGTGCCAGCACCTGCGCATGGATTAGGGCTGCTCCCTCCATCAGCAAGCGAAGGGGACCTTGTATTTCCTGTTGAGCCTACACCATCGAATGAGCTAGACCTTACCCCCGATGCAATTGTTCAACTTGCAGAGGAAGCACTCGTATTGTACGTCAAAGCTCTTGGGATACTTGCGAGGGCTATGGATATTGCTGGGGCATGGTGGAATACGTCCAATAGTCGGAATTATCAAACGTCGCCAGCTATGGCAGCAGCGAGCACTAGAATGAACAATTGTGTGCAGTGGGTCCGGGACCGATTCAACGAGGTCCTTGAGAAGGCAGACTTTGTGAAGTGCAAATTGATCGAGGCGCAGAAATTACTACCATCAAGTCATCCGAGTCATCCTAATAATCAGAATGATGACAGCGATGGATCCTTGGATGCTAGTGGCGACAGAGTTGTGGTGACACCTGGCGTCACCGCAGAGAAATTGATGTATGACCGTGCTCTTGAAATGAGTAGGGCAGCTGCGGTCAATGAATTGGTTGGAGGTGACCTCAACGGTTGTGAGGTGGCTTATGTTACATCAATCCGAATGCTGGAGGCGGTCTTGGAGAGCGATTCTGTCGACCAAAATGATGGAGATGGCGGCATGGAAGAAGAAGATAGGATGGTGGTCGAAACCTGTGAGTATTCGAAGCGCCCTAGTGGCTTTCCTCGGGTGAATTCTGGCACTAACTGTGTTAGATGTTTCAAGCATCCGCAAGAGACTTGTTTCCCTCAGGAGGAGGATGTCAGAAATTCCCAAGCGGTCGTCTGGCATCCATTCGATACCTAGCTCGCCTCTACAGCCATCCCTATCCCCCCTGATGGGGGTCTCTCCGAATTAAAACCTGCGGGGGCAATCCACACCAGAACATGGCGTCCCTTACGGAGGAACCGTGGGGACAGAGAACATCAAAACTCCGCTCAGCGCTCACGAACTCTCTCTATCTGCTCTCTTGCATTGCAATGTTTTTTTCGGGTTCTCAGACACAAACTTTCCCTTTTTGTACGAGGTTGCCGGTTTGTCGTATATCTTTCAGGGGTTTCATTGGAGGATATGGTCGTGCGTTTTCGGCGTTTTTATCCGCGTGCGTTTCTTCGTCCTTTGCTCATCGACCTTCCCAGGGCCGGAATTTCAACCTTGGTCACTTTTCTTTAACTGGATGAAGACTATTTTACGATTTCTCACGATTTGTGTTCATGCATCAAGCACATTTCATATAACTCTATGAATGTTTTTTTTTATATATATATTTATATTTCTTTGGGGGGAATGGGTTCGCTGGTTATGAGGGTTAGGTTGGTCGGTCTTGGTTCGGCGGCGGCGGGGTATTGCGAGATGACAGACAGGGTTGGCGGCTCTGGCCCCTTTGTATTCCAAGGTTCTTGTGTATGGTTATGGCGTCTTGTTATGCTACAAAGTCATCTTTCTTCTTCATCGAAAGGGATCTTTCTGTGTTGGTTGTGTTTTTTTTTTGCCTTTCTTCTTTTTTTCTTTCCCACGGATCACGAACTTTACCGGGATGTCGGGGGATGGGGCTGTGTTCATGGTCATTTGATACGGCGTACTTTGGGCGAGGGCGGTTGATCATCCGACTGACGTCTTGTGGTTTTTGTACTTACTCCTCTGTACAGTACTTACATTCCCAGCAGATTGGCGGGTGCATGTATTCTAAATCCCTAGTTTCTGGGTTCTTTTTATTTATTTATTCACTTATTCATCTATTTATTTATTTACTTCCGTCTTCTCGGATCTCTGTGTGCCTTTCTGCTTTTGGTGTTTCATCCACTCGGGGGGCACGATGCGCTTGTTTTTCCTTCCCCCCTCGCATAGTCTCTCATTCACTCTGCCGCTCGTTCGTTTGTAGCTTTGTGCTCTAGGTTTGTTTATGCAGTGTTTTTCCTTTTCGCTGGTCTCTTTCACTCTGAAGTTTGGGGAAGGAGCTGAAAGAGACAAGAGGATGGTGTTCAGGAGATTGGGAATCATTGCGAAATGGTGTTTGGAAAGTTTTGTTATATAACATTATGTTATTATTTCTTTCTCATTTTGCTGTTTCCATATTTCCGTCTTCTCTCTCGTTATGGTGATCCTTATTTCGAAAGGTTCGAATGAAATCCACGATCCATCACTCGGAGTTGAATACTTATCATAACACCGGGCGAAGTCAAGTGAGGTCAAGTGCAGCTAGTCCCGCCGGATCAAACAGCCCACCATTATTTTCACAACCCTTCCAGATATCCCTCCACATCCCACGTTCCCCCACCACTCTCTTCCACACTACGAGCGGATAAGCAATGGCGACCTCCGCCGACTTCATAAGGCTCGCCCAAACCCTCCCACCGCGATTAACCCGGTTCTTCGCTCGCTACCCTCCCAACACTGCTAACGACGTCGTCAAGAACCCGTTCAAACCGACCATCCACCCGGTCACCAAGAAATGGCATAACCCAGTGTACTCGCTGCGCCGGCAGAGGGAATTGGTGGTTCTCGCAAGAGACTATGGTGTGGAGGATCTGCTGCCTCCGACGGTCAAGAAGACGGCGGTGAGGGAGAAGAGGGCCCTCGAAGGGCCGAAGATGAAGAAGATGAGGTTGCCGAAGGGGAAGGAATGGGAGAGGACACTCAAAGGAAGGTATGTATTCTTCCATAACAGGTTAGGAGGGGTGGAGAGGGAGGCTAAACAGAATGGTGCAGATTGGAGATGCGGGAGAAGGCGATGCGTGGGATGCCGAATCTTATCGAGAGGTGGAGGAAGGCTGGTCATGGAAGGGGGTGGACCGAGTGGCCGAGGTAGACACGGGTGTACAGGTTTTAGGATGGTGTTGTGCTTTAGAGGTGGGATTTGGATATTATATACTCTTCTTTCCGCAACTGAATCGACTTTCCTTCTAGCAATTGGGACAGGTGCTTTCTCGTAGATTTTTTTCGTTTCTTTTCTTCCCTTGCGAGAATAATATTGGAGGCTCTGCTGCGCGCTGTGATCGGCGACGTCAACACAGAGAGCCAACCGTTGCCCAGGTATAAGCTTGTATGTTCTACACACTAAACAACGACCTGGAAAGTGCAGCCAGAAAATTCTCCAGCCTCCACCTTCCCACCAGATCAACCCGAAATCACAACAATGGATAGCTATCCCCTCGAAGCTCCTCCCCCCNGCCCCTTTCCAGGTCCGCGAGCCAAGGGGGAGAATAGAAAGGAGGGGAGAAAAGTACTCGAGTACACAACCCTCACGACAGCGGACCATTCCATACTATCTACAGGCTACAGCTACTTACATACCGCGTACGCACCCACGAACTTCCCTGCGCTAAATCCCCCTTACCTCATTACGAAGCCGCAAGAATAGGAGGAGGAGGAACACATTTGAGGCGGGGGAGAGGATGTCTTCGATTAAGAGTAAGCGTCAACAGGCTCGGAACGAGCGCATGCTTCAGGACCTTATAACGAGTGTTCCGGGGAATGACCGCTGCGCGGATTGCGGGACTAGGAATCCGGGTTCGTTGTCTTGCTGTTCTCTATACCCGTACCTCCCTGGTTTTTGTGCCCTTTTTGCTTTTTTCCCCCCCGGTTTTCGTCGGAGGTTGGAGAAAGGGTGGAGACAAAAAGAATCAAGCTACGCGCAGATTTCCCTTGCACCGCTTCACTTTTGCTTCCTCGTACTGACGATTTTTTTTTCTACAACAGCATGGGCTTCTTGGAGTGTAATTCACATTTCTCCCCGCCCCACCCACCACCCCCTTCCGTTTTTACTCGTTGTGCTTGGCTGACAGTGGAATGCACAGTTGGGGATATTCTTGTGCATACGATGCGCTTCGTTGCATCGGAAGTTAGGGACTCATATTTCAAAGATCAAGTCCATATCGATGGATATGTGGACGAATGATCAGATTGATGTATTACCTCGCTTACCCCCTGTCCCCCCCGTCTTCTGCTTGGGCCGCAGTTTGGTTTTGGTCTGACGATTATAGAATATACGATCTAGAGGGAATGTGATAAGTAACAGCATCCATAATCCCGATGCTAGCAAGCATCCCGTTCCCCTCAACGGCGAGGACTCGGATAGTCTCATGGAACGGTATATACGAAACAAATACGAGTATAAGGTTTTTATGCGGGAAACCGCGCAGCCTCAGAACTCGTCCACCTCGTCTATATCCTCTGGTGCTTCATCGAGTACGAGTGGTCTGTCTTTACCTTCGTCTACTTCGTCTAATTCTTCCTTTCCTTCATCTAATGCTTCGACCTCCGCGTCCCGGACAACAGCTCCCCCGACTAGATCTGTGTCCGCTGGATATGTGGCGCCAAGGAACCCGCNAGCCAAAACCAGCCCCTGCCCGAGGCCCTCTATCTATCGAAGAGATTCTAAAGAAGAAGAAAGAGGCAGATGAAGCTGCTAAAAGGGTTTCCACTCCTCCATTCCCTCTCCCTGAATGAATACAAGGAGTCACGCTAACCTACCTAGCCCAAATTCCTGTCAAAATCGGAGCGAGAAAAGATCGCACTAGAAAAACGCCAGAAGGAGGTCGAAGACCGTCGGAAACGCGAAGAGGCGGAACGACGTGAACGGTTGGAGGCACAGGGTAATGGAGCTCGCGGTGGCAGCGGGAGTGGTGGTGCAGGTGGTGCCCGGAGAGGAGGTGGGGGTGGAGGGCCACCAACTGGCCCAAGAGGACAACGTGAGCCCCCGACTGGGCCTGCAGCTATGAGGAATCAGCAAGGATTTCAGAGGGGCGGAGGCGGGAATAGAGGTCGGGGAGGAGATGGTGATATGGCGCCTCCGCCGCCACCGTCCGGGGAGAGGGGCGGCGATAGGAAGAAGATCTCGCTGGAAGCTGCTGGCACTGCGGAAATTAGGAAGAGATACATGGGTATCGACCCAGACTCGAGCGCTCAAGCGAGCAAGAAGAAGCGGAGGAAGACGTCCGAGCGGAAGTTCACGTTCGAGTGGGGGGCTGAGGAGGATACTTCACCGGATTACAATCCTCTATACAACAATCGTGCTGAGGCGCACTTCTTCGGTCGCGGACGTCTGGGCGGGTTCGCGGAGACGGAGAAACCTACGCAGGGGTATGTGAAGGCCCTCGAGGCGCGTGGGGAGGATGAGAGGAGGAGAGCGAGGGAGATTCTGGAGATGGAGAGGAAGAGGAGGGAGGGTGCTAATTGGGTCGATAAGCATTGGTCTGAGAAGCCGCTTGAGATGATGAAGGAGAGGGATTGGCGTATATTCAAGGAGGACTTTAATATTGCTACGAGGGGAGGGGCGATTCCTAATCCTATGCGGTCCTGGAAGGAGTCTATGTTGCCAGAGAGACTCCTTAGGATTGTTGGTGAAGTTGGGTATAAAGAGCCTTCTGCGGTCCAGAGAGCTGCTATTCCTATTGCACTCCAGAACAGAGACCTTATCGGTGTGGCCGTCACTGGTTCTGGTAAAACGGCCTCGTTCGTTTTACCCCTTCTTGTATACATCTCTGAGCTGCCGTCTCTAAGTGAAATGACCAAGAATGATGGGCCATACGCTATTGTACTTGCGCCAACCCGTGAGTTGGCGCAGCAGATTGAGGTGGAGGCGAAGAAGTTTGCTACTCCTCTGGGGTTTACTTGTGTTAGTATTGTCGGTGGACATACCATTGAAGAACAGGCTTACAATCTTAGAGATGGTGCAGAAATAATCATTGCTACGCCCGGCAGATTGGTGGACTGCCTTGAGCGGAGGTTGCTGGTTCTTAGTCAGTGTTGCTATGTCATTATGGTATGTTATACGTCTACATCCACCTGAGAGCACGGTTCGTGCTGACTGTCCCGTGCAGGACGAAGCAGATCGCATGATAGACATGGGCTTTGAAGAGTCCGTCAATAAGATTCTCGACGCTCTCCCAGTCCACAATGTCAAGCCCGACACCGAAGACGCTGAAAATCCCGTTCTAATGTCGAAGCACCTAGGCGGCAAAGACCGTTTCCGCCAGACAATGATGTACACCGCAACTATGCCTCCGGCCATCGAGCGCATAGCACGCAAGTACCTCCGCCGGCCAGCAATTGTCACAATCGGCAACGCGGGCGAGGCCGTCGACACAGTGGAACAACGAGTCGAATTCATCGGCTCCGAAGATCGCCGCAAGAAGCGTCTCGCGGAAATTCTCAACTCCCGAGAATTCGCGCCTCCAGTCATAGTCTTCGTCAACATCAAGCGAAACTGCGACGCCGTCGCGAAAGACCTCAAGCACCTCGGCTGGCATGCCGTCACCCTGCACGGATCCAAATCCCAGGACCAGAGAGAGCAGGCGTTGCAGCAGCTGCGTGCCGGACAAGCGGATATCCTCGTTGCGACGGATCTGGCTGGCAGAGGTATTGACGTTTCGGACGTTTCGCTGGTTATCAACTTCAATATGGCGACCAGCATCGAACAGTATACCCACAGAATTGGTAGGACTGGGAGAGCCGGGAAGAGTGGTGTTGCCATCACTTTCCTGAGCAATGACGATGCGGATGTTATGTATGATCTCAAGCAGATGCTTATGAAGAGTCAGATATCCAGGCTGCCGGATGAGTTGAGGTTTGTTGCCCCCATTCTTCTACCTTCACCCAAGAAGCGATATACTTATGAGAGTGTTTTCCAGGAAGCACGAAGCGGCGCAAAGTAAGCCTACGCGATCCAGTGCCGGGGCCAGGAAGGGTGCTGGCTCGGCAAATGGAAATGGACCGAGTGAGGAGAGCTCGCTTTTGCAGGTGCCCGTTGGGAGGTGGTCATAGCTGCGTGAGTAATGGCTTATATCGGGGGATAGCGGCGATCCTTGATGTGCTGGGGTGGGATGGGACGGGATGGACGAGTTGGGCATTACAGGATAGTTTTAACCTCTCAATTTGTAACTTGGGAACCAAACCTCATAAATTGAATATCTGTTCCCTCCATTATATGCACTTTATTTATTTATTTATATTTATTATTTTCTTTTATACGCGCCCATTTGAGAATTGCAGAGCACGGCGAGTGATTCCCAGTGAAACCGCAAAGTGCATGCAGTCTATACAGGTACTGCACAGAAGCCGATAGACGCATGCAGGCTGACATTTTTATCCTCCCCCCAAAGGCCGGGAGAGGCTTTGTTTATCCATCCCAATCATGCCACCCCCCACGGGCGCAATAGATATTGTACAAAAGAAAAGAAAAAATGTTCACCAAACAATAGTCCCAAGTCCTTCAATCACAGTGAGGCTCAGGGTGGAGTCGGCATTCAATCTTCCAGCTATACCAAGTATACGACTCCCACCCATTGAGGGCGGTCTCGCTCAGGATAATTCGATGGAATTCAACTGAGGAGGGTGTGGGAGGTAGGCAATTGGTTGTGGTATTTTTTTTTTTAAAGGGGGAGAAGATTTGGATTGATTATTGTATTAGTTGTATAGTACATACAGTAGGGTATCGTGGGAGTTGAGTTGAGTTGAGTTGAGTCGAGATGAGCCAGTTGGGGGGGGGATGTTGAGGAAGGAAAGAAAAGAGAAAAGAAAAAAACATGAAGGGTTCAGGGCATGGCAACTGGACAGCTCGGTCCTATCCGATCCCGCCATTTTTCCTTTTCCATCCCTTCCTTTTCCTCTCGTCAAGAACGTTTTTTCATACCCTCTGTTTGCTTCACTCCCCTAGCAGAGAAAATTTGGCCATATTGGCGTTCGAGAGGAAACAAAAAGTGGGAGTTTTTATTATATTTTATATATATGTAAACTCTCGTTGGAAAGCACGTTACGCTGTTTGTTACCTTCGTTTTCGGTCCTTGGTAGAGATTTATTTTATTTTATTTTTTGCCAAGGATTGGGGATGGTGTGCTGATGGTCTCCAGTGTTTTCCAATATTTTACTCTATTATTTGTTGCACTGCACCTTGCTGTGGGGGGTATGAGGGGGCCTTTTTGTAACCTGTCTGTAGGTAGAGTACCGGTAGAGTTCATCCTATTCGTGGCCCACTATAGGAGAAAGTGAAGAAACGGTCTGATCAAAACACATTCAGTTTCGTTCCATTTTTCCCTGTCTCCCTCCACTAGTTGAGCGGCTCACTCGCTCTCTCTCTCACGCGAACCTGAGACCCCCCCCTCTCCACTTACACACGTCCTTTCCTTCTTTGACCTTTTTTCCTCCTCCTTCTGCTTCCTCTTCTGCTCTTTCCTTCCAGAAAGACCCCCAGAGTTTCTCGCTAGATCGGTTCAGAGTTCCCCCCCCCTCCCTC
>PYWC01000035.1:1093691-1117074 GCA_003182015.1 Tuber magnatum
CCCCCCCCCCCTTTTTCAAGCGGTGATCACGAGAGAGGACTTTGTACAAAATAACCGACGACCCTTCCATACTGTACGCCCCTACGCATCGCACTACTCCCACGTTATAGTCCTGGCGGTACTTCGGAGCAGGATAGGGCTAGCAAGCTAGAGAAGACGATAGGGGAATCCATCCCTCTGGTCCGAAGAAAAAGAAAAAAAAAACCACCGCGGGTTATAATATACTCGAGTAGAAACTGTCCAAAGCTTTTTGGCACGGAATTTCTTTACATAGCGTGTGCTTGCGCTTATTACACCATCCCTACTCGTATCATATTCGAGAGGAAGATGTCCACTTATGGTGCCTATACCAGCTTACTCGTGTCACGAAAAAACCCCCCCCCTCTGGGAAACAGGCTGGCCGCTACGGAAATGTTTTAGTGGTTTCCACCTGTCGTACATTATTCCCTCGATGCAGCGAGTCGTGCTTGTATCATATCATGATTCTCCGGACTTCAGCGGCGCAATGCGCGACGTGCTAAGTATCTGATCATGGATCGTCACTCGCATGGACCTTTTCAGCTTCGGAGATGGGTATTGATAGGTCGTTGGTCTAAGCTTATTCGGGTCTATATCACTCTTCTTTTTGTTAGAGGCTGACCGCTTTGTGAGGTAGGGACCCGTGTCGGGCTGTGCGTTATGGCATGTCATCCTTTTCCGATCCTGTGAAAATTGGCGATCCATTCTCGCTGTTTTATAATAATTATATCCCCTTCACGTTCCTCATCATTACCATCATCGTCATCATCATCACCGTCATCATCATCATCATCATAATCTACTATCGGGTATTGTGGTGCATATGATAGAATGTTTATAATGTTGAGGTATACCATCTACACGCTACGGCTTATCACATCTATTCATAACGGGTGGGAAATTCTCTCCTCCTCCTCCTCCTCCTCCTCCTCCTCCTCCTCCTCCTCCTCTCATTCACGGCTTCGGAATGTATAAATAAATAAATAAATGAGTATAATAACTACTCTGGGGAGGTCAGGTTAGGGCCTTGAAAGTAGCCGCTAGCGTTTTGATGATGGGTGGGCCCGGGTTGGCTCGATGAATTTGTTTTGGTATTTCTGGGGAATGGATTGAGGGATTGTATTTATTTTTGTATTTATGTTATTTTATTTTATTTTGGGACTTGGGTGGAAATGGAGGAATGGGATTGACGTGGCTTGATTGATGGTTCGGGACTTGGCCTTGTTCTCGCTGCGTGTACGTCTCTATCATACCTCTGACGCTCCAATTTGACATTCTTGGTTCGGCTACTGGTGGTGTGTTCGTTGACTTTTGGATTGCTTCGTGCGTTTTTGAGTGGTGGGTGCTTCTCATGGATGGAGTGGGGGAATGGCTGGTAGGTCAGTTGCCGGATTATTGGTGTTGTGGGGTTTTGGGTGCTTTGGTGGATACAATGTACATTTCTGGCATGGTAGTTATCAAGTGTAGGAGTGAATGTTTGGTACTTTGGGTTTGTTGTTTTCCGGGTCAGGGACTTGCGGAACATCCTTTACTGTGGGGGGCTTTTGTGGCTACCGTACCCATGATAATGGAGGGGGTTTCCCCCCCCTACTTTCTCTAGTTGCATTTGGTGGTGATAGAGGGCTTTGGTCCGGTTTGTGTGCCCCTGTGCAATCAGAGTTTGGGGTATCTTCACGGTAACATCCGTAAAGCTGGAAATCAGGCCGGAGGTTCGTAGGAAGGATGGTGGACTTGGTAGAACACTGCTGGTATCGGGGGAAAGGATCATAGTTGCCGTTGATCAATTGCTAGTCGGTAGTTTGAAAACCGATAATTGAGGATGGGAAAAAAGAGTTAGGTTTGTGGAGTTACCAGATGGAAGGAGATTTGTCGTGGATCCGCTATCATACTTGTAATGTGTTCAGCTTTGGAAATATTTGGAGCGGGCGATTCCAAAATCGCAAAAGATTAGTGTCTCGCATAGAGTTTCTTGATTTCGGGCACCATTTTTGCTCCTCCCGGGCAGAGCCAGCCAGCCCCGCTCTTCGGCTGTCATCGTTTTCAGAGCGACAGCAGCGGTCCTGCAGGAAAACGTCCTTCAAGCTGCAAGAACAAACTATCATGGAAAAATTTTGTCGGATAACCCGGGCTGAGCCCCCCCGAACCCGGTCCAACCCAACAGAGAACCCGGACCCATTGGAAGGCTTGAAAACTGCCCGAGGCATGCAAGGCCCTAAGCAAATGTAGAACTAAAACAAAGTTTCGGGAGCAGCTCCCATTTCACACTCACCACTCCCACCGCTCGACTCTCTCCGTCTGTATGTCTCCCGGCTTCCTTCCAAGTGCCGCGCCATATAAGGGAGTGCCACGGGCGTAGCTAGGCAGGTTGAAAACCCCTTCGTGCTCCGGAGAGCTCTAACAGCGGAAACCGCCCCGCCAGTAAGTTAGCAGCGGAGTGTAAACCGTCGGCCTCCGTCTCACTGACGTCGAGTCCACCATCCTTCAGCAGGAGCCCGATCACACCGTCGCGGTCTTTCCCCGCCGCTTCATGTAATACCATCGTGTCATGGCTCATTCCAACACCCGCCCGGTGATCATCCAGAAAAAGCCGAACAACCGCTTCCTAACCTCCGGGGACCGTAGTAGTTAATGGAGTAGTAAAGGCCCGATATCGAGAGTTGACATAAAATCCCCCATCCGTGAGTAACACCCGTAAGAGCTCCTCGTCCCGCTTGGGCACCGCCCTGTGTACAATGTACCACTCCTCATCGACTATTTCCTGGTCGATCCTTGGATGATTCAGTAGGACCTTTGAGACTTCGGCACTGCTCTTACGACTATTCACCGTGACAACAGGTGGCGGAATTCTCTCCCGGTTGTGCCCTTCCTCCAATCGAGCAATAACTCGACCGCCTCCGCGAAACCCCATGCCACGGCCTACCGGAGCGTAGTGCCACCGTGCCTCGCGGGTTCAACCCCGGACTCCAGTAACATTCGGATAGCGGCATGATGCTGCGCTACTTCTCGCGTGGGCCGCGTCAAGCAACAGTGTATGCGCAGCCCTGGTTCGCACATACAGGCCCGTACCGAGCATTCGTCGGTCCGCGGCTTTGTCTTCGGAGTTCACGGGGAATCGTATCAGCTTCGCTCCGCAGTCTTTGAAGTGATTGGGGTTGCAAGCGTGGTCCGCGAGTGAGGGGGCGTAGGAGGACCGCCAGGCAGCGGTTCGTCCTGACGATAGAGTTCAGGTCTGGGGGGGCTCGGATGCTCGGATATCTCTAGGCTTAACTCGTTTGGGAGATGGAGGAAGGGCATTGTGATGCTATTGTGGGCTATCCCCACCCCCCTTGCTCGATGGTGTCGTGTCTTGTTGGGGCGTTTTGGAGCGATGTTTACTCACTGTCGAGTTTAGTCCGATAGCTGTTAGCATGGCATACCTGGGTATGATACAAGGGTCTGGGAGCCAGACATAAAATCATGGTACGGTGCGTAGCTGGGATTTAAGTATCGTAGCTGCGGCGCCCCGGAGAAACATGGCTCCGAGGGGATCTCTTTTCCCTCTCGTCTCGGTCAACTTTGAACAAATATAATTGGTGGATCAAGTGACTGGCCTCTAACACAACATGTCAGTCGAGGAAGAAAAAAGGGGATAACCCTCTCCAGGCCCTTGCTGAGCAATGAAAGTATTGTGCTTTCGGAAGAGCTGCTTGGGATGCACCACTAATTTTGACCAGAATCAACACCAGCACCCCTGATTGGGATGCTTCCCGGTTGTGTTAATGCCGGATACGAGTATATTGAGATTAACTGCTTCGTTACCACTATTTTATGCCTGACCTCGTACAATTTAGTAACCTATGGCAGAGTGGCCCCTCCGGCAGGGAGAGTAGATCTCTAGACTAAATGTGTTTGGGAACTCGTGCTCCAGAACACTGCACCCAGATATCTGCCTAGCTTAATGTTCTGATAAATCCTCATAATTGGTTGTGTGGCCCTCCCTCCCTCCCTTCCTTGTGGATTTTACTTCCGTCCAATCATACCGTGCTTAGCGTTCCTGGCGGCACTAGGGTCATAAAGCAAATACCAGTACCGCACTGGCACTACTAACCCACTAAAGTTATCCAGCCGAAAACCCATGTGGATAAGCCACCTCCTCTCGCCCAAACTTTTCAACGATCTCAGTCCATAAACTACGAGCAGAGCATATATATATATATACATTACCCTCCCGTGCCGCAGCGATAAAGTCAAGAGACACAACCACAACGGATAATGGATTACCGAGTGTATCACAAAATCTCACTCACAAAGACACCACCGCCCCTTTAAACGGTAAACTCCTCCCTTCTCATCTTATCTTATATCACCCCGTTCCCCACGACAACCCAATCATTCAACAACCCTCCAAGATGTGCCAACGATAAATAAAACGCGACCAACCAAACCACCTTCCCAAAGAGACCTCCCAACCACACCGAACTAGCCATCCTCCCGGTCCATGGAGTTCGTTCATCCCGTGGGATGAGCTATGATATATAACAGCGCACCAGCCACAACGTGCGAACCCACCCGGTTTGAGGAAATATAAGTTCCCCTTCGTACATGACCTATAAGGCGAGTGATGAACAGTGATCTACTCCGGACATGTTCCGATTGGAAGGAGGGGTGGGTGGGGAGTCATGTTCATTCCCATCTCGGTGGCTGGGTTGTCGTGTATCGCGGTGAGGTGCTGTGGGTGTGATAGCACGTATTTCCCTCTCTGACTGGGGGGGGAGGGGGGATCGTAGCCCCGACAGATTATTCATGTACATACTGTACCCTTACCAGAAACGATATCTCCTGAAGTTGAGGTCAGTGTTTTATTTCTCGTGTGATGTAATGTCATAGAAGCCTTCTCTACCATATTTTCTTTTTCTCTTTTCCCCTTCCAAAGTTTCAGGCCGGAAGAAGCCACCAGATCAAAGCCAACAAAAGCTGCCTGAACGGGCAAACGGATTGGTCAAGCCAGAGTCGTGATACGCAGTGTCATCGCTGACACATGGCTCCAGAGACCCCCCAACACGTTGTTCAAGGCCCCTCTCTCACCAAGAATGGGCAGGGGGAGGTCCCAGAGGTATTCAACCTGGCATCTGATTTTGGCGTCATGGAAAAACTGTACGGGGGGATTGGAACTGGTAAAGTTTTCCACTTACATTTAAAATTGCGGGATTAATTTTCCCGTGAAGTTGGGAGTTTTTTCCTTTTACGAGAGGCCAATTTGGGGTCTTGATATCGGGTTAATTTTTTATTGATTAATGATTTGACCATCGTTGGCCGTCGACCGCTGACAGGCCATGGCGGAACCAGCCCCACTACCGGTTCTGTGGTCGAATACAGTGCCATACCCCCCCCCCACCTTGACCGATTGCACTATCGCAGTCAAACAGATTTTAGACAACGAATACTTCCGCTGGGTGGCTGTACGAACATCCAACAAAGCAATGCAATACCAACTTCCATTTTTAAACAAATCCTAGCCACTGGGCAAGTATTTACACCCTTCAACGAAAGGGAGAGTATCAATGGGGAAAGGAGGAAATCAAGCACATCACACCAAATAACAAACAGACAAAAAAGAGGACAAAAGACCAAAGCAGAGAAAGGAAAAAGACGTGAATGCCACAACTTTTTTTACTACCACACAATGAAAGATGGAGAACCGCTACCACCACCACCGCCTCCCCGATTCAACAAGAATGCTAAACCAAGAAATAAATAAAAAAGTTTAAAAAAAATAAAGGCTCGAAAATCTAGGAAAGTACCCCGCAAATGCGCCCTATAAAATATTGAAAACCTTTTTAAGGTTAATAATAAGCTGCCAATCCTCCTTTGGGACTTCCTCTCTAAAGTGAGTTTTGAGTGTATCAATGGTGACTCTGGAAATTAGTGAGTAAAGAGTGTCCTTCTCTTCCAGTTGTCTTCCGTATAGGGGCTGGTTAGGTCCCTCAATCTTGACGGCTACGGATGGTTGGCCCTTTTTGCAGATTGGGATGGCTTTGTGATTTAGCTCGATGCTTGTACTGTATTTTTACTGTCGTTAGCATGATGTGGGGAGGAAGAAAGGGGGGTGGGTCGTACACTCTGCCTAGGGAAATTGTTTCCATTTCGCCGGTTATAGGATTCTTTTTTACAGCCCCGATAGGTGTTCCGATACGAAGACTGCCCTCGACGACATCGACGCCAACGACGATGGGATCTTTCTTGTTGAAAACGGCAACGGGGTTAAGGATGCATGGGAAGACGGCGTTCGCGGCAGATTCCCGCTTCCTTTGTTCAGACATTTCCTTTCCCGTAATGTCAGCACCGAATCATTTAATTCTTAGCGAGGGTGTAGCGAACGGAACCTTCTTGTATTCTGAGAAGGCGTCGAACAAGTGGTAAATAATCTCCGCAGTAAAAAGCTTCACTCCGACTTCATCTGCGTATGCTTGCGCTTCTCTGTCAACCTTAACATCGAAGCAGAGCATTACCGCATACCTGATAAATGTTAGTTGCACCACCTAGGCGGAAATAGTAGCGAATGGAGAGGAAGATCTTGCTCTTTATGCTTCTCCAACATTATCCCAGCTCGCATAACGTCACGTTTGTAAACAGGGCCAATGGATATAGTAGAGACGGGGATCGAGCTGGACTTCAAGAACGCGAGTAAGGCTTCCAGCGATCCCAGGGTAGAGGCCTGTACAGCGACACCTGCACCAGATGTGGAAACCTTGCTGAAGAGTTGCTCAAGATCGCTCATGACTTCCATTTCCAAATCTTCTTCGTCATCGTCGGGGCCGACAACAAGTAGTCGAGAACCAGCAATAGCGTGTTCAAGGTCGTTGGCTGCAATCTTCACACCCAAAGCTGCCTTGACTTCTTTATGGTGGACATATTGCGACTTGATACGCAATTCCTTTAATGGCTGTGGGGTGAGCAGGGCTCGGATATTCGTTGATATAGCTCCATTAAGTCCGCACATTACTATCCGGTCACCCTCCCGCAGTACACCGTTGGAAAGGATAACGTCGATTGTCGTTCCCAATCCTTCAATAACCTTGACCTCTAAAACAGTACACTCAATTTCGGAAAGGTACATCAACTTTTCGGCCATACGTTGTTGTGTTAGAGTAACAAGAAGTTTCAACATATCCGGGATACCCTCTCCCGTATGAGCAGAAGTTGGCACAAAAGAGACATATTTGCCCATGTTCTTGTTCTCGTAAAAGAGTGCTGCATTGAGACCATTTTCCTGGAAAGCAACGATGGTCTTCTCGAGGCGGTCCTTGAATTCGTTCTGAACAGATTTCTTCTGCTTCGCCAGAGAATCCTGGAACCCGTTGTTAGGGATCGCCTTCCAGTCATACAAACGATCGATCTTGTTCAACGCCACAATGAAGGGCGTCTTTCGGTCTCGAAGGAGGTTAAGGGACTCGATGGTCTGAGGCTCTAGCCCGTGCATGATATCGACAACCAAAATTGCAATGTTACACAGAGAAGACCCTCTTGATCGAAGATTAGTAAAAGACTCATGCCCCGGCGTATCAATGACCAAAAGGCCGGGCACTTTGTATTCCATTTTACCATCCTAAAGATATTAGTTCAGCTTTACCCATTTCTAGAGAGCACAGGCGTACCTTGTTCACCACAACAGTCTTCTGTTTGATAGCGTCCATAGGGAAGTAAGTAGCACCAATCTGTTGAGTAATACCACCGGCTTCACCCTCCTGGACATTGGTTTGCCGAATCTTGTCCAGAAGCTTGGTTTTACCAGTGTCGACGTGACCGAGAATACAGCAGATAGGAGAGCGTAGATTTTCAACCGAAGCAGCCGCCTTTGCTTCGTCAATCTGTTTTTGCCGACGTGCGTGTTGCTCCTGTTTCCTCTGCTCCGCAAGACGCTTTGGGACTGTTGCATTGACGAGCGTTTCATCGCTATCATCGCTATCCTCTTCCTCGTCGGCGTCAGGCGATTTCTTTGAAGGACCCTTTCCACTCTTTGAAGGAGCGGCTTTGGACTCTTTAGCTGCTCCGCTTGCTAGGAGTAAGTAAGCTCACATAATAGAGTGGCAAACTCACAAGGGATCGTACCTGGTTTCTTTGAAGCCTCAACCTCTTCCTCCTCGGAGCTCATGTCCCAGGATTCCTTGATGTTGCCGTCCTGGTCAAATGCCTCTTCCCAGCTGTCAGGCACATCTTCCTCTTCTTTCTTGGCGATGGCAGCAGCTATCTAGGCATTAATACTAGAATACTAGGAGACACGAACAAGGAATTTACCTTCTTCGGCCTCTTTCTTCCTCCGCTCTTCCTCCTCCTTCGCCTTCTTCTCGATAACTAGCCGTTCTTCCTCCTTCTTTCTTTCTTCATCGTCTTCAGCCTTTGACTTACCACCGTCTCCCTTCTTGATCTTCTTGTCATACTTCGGTTTCTTCTTTTCTGTCGCAGGACCACCCTCAAGGCCTTCTACTATCATACCCGATTCCACCATTTGCTGAAGTCTCAACTGTGCAATTCGTTGTCTGTCCTTTTCAGCTTTGGTCATGTATTTGCCTTCCTTCTTCAATCTCTCGATTCGCTCCTTCTCCTTCTCCTTCTTCTTCTCCTTAGCTTCAGCCTTCGCTCGCTCCGCTTCTTGACGAATTCGCTCCTCTTCTTCCTCTCGTTTCCTCTCCTCCTCCGCGATTCTAGCCGCCTCTTCTTCTTGCTTTCGTCTTAACTCCTGTTGTTTCTGTAACGCTGCCAAGGCAGCAGGAATTTTCTTCTTTTTCCCACCAGGAGGATCCGGCGCAGCAGCCGATGGGGCCACCGGTTTCGCAGTTGCTTCTTCCTTCTTTTCCTCAGCCTTGGGCGGTTCAGTCTGCTTCTTCCTCGCAGCCTACAACACAATTAACCACCGAAAAAAAGTACTAAATGAACAAAAAGCGTAAAGCCAAACCTGTTCTTTCTTCCGCTGCTTCTCTCTCTCCTTCCTTTCCTTTTCCTTCTCCTTCTTAGTCTTAACCCTGACCTCTTCGTCTACGCCCCGGACCTCATCCTCCCCCAGCTGCTCTGTCCCCTCCGCAGGTGCAGCCGCCGCGGGAGCACTCTTCCCCTTCTTTCCACCCTTCTTCACGGGGCCAAAATCATCCTCTCCAATTTCCGTAACCTCAGTCGGAACCTTGGCGTCGACTGGAGGTGTAGCAGCATCACCACCGTCTTCCGTAACCTCGTCGTCAAGAGGCTTGACGGTCTTGCCTTTCCTTTTCTTGTTGTCCCGGTTCTTCTTGATTGCGGCCATTAAGCCGCCGCCTCCAAAGTCATCATCTTCAGCCCCTGCGGTTTTGCTATCTCCGGCGGTGGCGGTTGCTACAGGGTCGACAGGGGGTTGGGTGTCTATGTCGTCTTCCCACGAACCGTCGTGGGCCTTCTTTCCTTTCTTTCCCTTTGCCATCTCCTTGTCTGGTGCAATATAGTGGAGTGGGGTTGCTGCTGTTGTTACTAGGTAGTTTGTATTATGTTGTGGGGGTAGGGATGGAGATGGCGAAGGGGGTTTACGAGCTTTGCGTTGGTGGTGGTGGGGGATAGAGTGTGTTGCGGTTGCAGTGGTGGTGAGGTTGACACAGGTTGGTGCGTAACATTGACTGTTCAAAACGCCAAGACCTAGGGCCACCAATACTTGAGGTCTACCAACCATGATAGTCTATGTAGCCTAAGGGAAATCTATTGACTAGGCACTGACAGATATCATAGAAAAGAAATTTCACGGATTTTTCGCAGAGACACATTCCAGCATATGGGAGACCCTATTTCACAGACAGGGGCAAGATCTCATAGAAACCCGAATAATGTCAAAGAGTGTAAGGATAGTTAGATCACACGCTAACCAGCTTTGATCTATATTAGCGACCTAATAATACTATGGGCTCGCGATGGTGATTGCTTGTACGATAGACTCCCGATGATAAACCCATGGCACCCATTCAAACAGTTACTTTTCCTCAAAAAAAAAAGTCGAACTGCTTCGGTGTGCAAACACCAAGATGTTTAGAGAAATACCGGCAGCAGCCCTTTTTCATCTGAAGATCAGGACGTACAATGCAGTAACTTAGGGATCCATATAAAGGTTTAAAACATCTAGGTGTGAATAAAATATTTTGCCACTCTCACTACCAACCCCCCACCCTGCAAGCCCAAGCCATCAAGCAAAATCGACCGCGTATTGGACGTAGGTGATTGAAAGGTAACGATGGCTCCTTTCGAGATATTCGCCTTTCACATCTACCACCACCAACACCCGCATCAAGTAATCGTTTGCCAGAGCGGCATACCCGAAAAAAAGAAGAAGAAAACTCCACCAAATTCACAGCGCAAAATTTATCACTCCGTATTCACATTAATTATGGCGGGAACCATTAACCATCCATTCAATGTAACAGGAGATCAGCCCCATCCAGGACACCCCACCTAGTCCTTGTCTGCAATGCTCTGTAACCTCTCCTCAATTTCCTCCTGAGTCAATTTTCTGAACCCAGGTTTCCCATCCGCGCCAACGACACCGACCTCGACCTCCCCACCCTTGAAGTCGACACTCAGAACAGAACTCAGGGCCGAGATTCCTGTTTCCACGACCTCCTTCCAATCGCCGGGAGCATAATCCTTATTCTTGAACTTCTTTTCGAGATGGTTGAGAGCTTCCTGTTGCTTGGGCCCCGAGGAAGTAGCTGTGTAACCGACATAGTAGCCAGCCGGATCGGTTTTGTAGAGCTGAGGACCCATCTCATCGTCGACGGATATGAGGGTCATAGAGACTCCCAACGGACGCATGTAAGCCTAGAACAAACTTAGTATTGAATAAACACCGGAAGAGCCAGGGGGAGTACACGTTGAGTATAAACTTGGTTGATATTCGCCAACCTCTTTGAAAGAACATCACAAGGCATCTCATAACCGTATTTGTATCTAAACTCCGCCGCCTCCCCACGAGCACGAGAAACCGCAGCACGAGCGTCGGCAATAGACCCAGTCATGACGCAGCCAACAGAGGGAGATAGCTGGAAGATATACGTAACGGAAGAAGGGTCAAGAAGCTTGTCCTGCACAACCTATTAGAACAGCGCTCTCCACCATCAAAAGAAATCATTTGTAAAACGTGCAGGAACTTTCTTCTGAGAAATCACAACCGCGCAATCTTTTCCCCTAATACCGATCGAGGTAATATTCGCCGCTGTAATAGCCTTGAACGCATATTCTATCAAATCAATCAGCACTCGGAGGTCCAACACCACATCCCCCGCATCATCCGATAACCTCCTTGCGCATCAAACCGTAGCCTTAGAAGAACTGACCAACTTGGTATAACCTCCCCTGATCCGAGAAGATGGTAATGTGTCGATCAAATCCAGCGCTCCCTGTAATTTCGCCCGTTAGCATCCAGGTACCCCTCCATAGCCCCCCCCACCATTCGCGGTTCGGGCAAATCGAGTAAACTAACCAGACATCTTGAGGGTCTCTTATTCTTGAGGGCAAGATACGGTATTTCGGGGTGAGGATGAGAATCCGATGGGTTGTTTGCTGATGGTGGGGGGATTGGCGATAATCACGCGTGGTCCAAGTTGGAGGTGATCCGCTTGCCCTAGATAACAGCAAGCAAGCTACTAACCCTAACCCTGATGTATAATGTGCCCAGTATGTAGCGATGTAGCGAGTGACGAAAAGAAACACCGCGAGAACAAAACTCAATCACTAATATCATATTATCATACCCAGAATTTAACAACCTAGAAAAACCAAATGCCAGTTACACTAGTTCTTAATAAATGTATTCCTCATTTGACTCCCCAGACACCCCAATTCCCTGCGACAGTGAGGTTATGACACCTAGCCTCCCTGCATTCGATAAATACCAATGCGTGTTTTTAGTATAAACCAACACTACCGGAGGTTATAATATTGAATAAGCCAGTCTAGCGGAATATCAGCTACGCCGAGGATCTGGAAAAAATCCCGCAGGGCACCGGCTATTCCTCCCTTAAACACGGAGTGCTCTAGGGTCAAAAGCATCGCTTTAACAACCAGCATTATGATACTTCCGGGCGCCCAGGCGCACCTAAAACCTCACTACCAGGAAACTCGAACCTCACCAGCATGAGGATCACAAAAAGGGCAAGAAACACATCTCAAACACCAAAAACCACCGGATTCTGTCCCCTCTACCCCACAAGCAAGATGGATATCATACCAGAACAATACCCCTAATCTCCATTAACTTATTTGTATTCCGAGTGAGATTTAATGAACACATAATCCGCATAGCCCCCAAAACCCAAAAATTGGCAGAACTATCGACCTCCCTATCCTTCCCCGCCGTTACCTCGTAGCCCTTCTAGTAATCGCAGATGCGATCGAGATTCCCCACCCTTCACAGCAACCGCCATACCTCCAAACTCATGTTCTAGATTAGAAACATCCCTCAATTCGTCAATCCCATCACAATATCTTCCTCAGCAACGTCCTGTAAAGCCGGTTGGGGGAAGTGCGATACCTATTGTCTTTCCAGGAGTCTCTGCATTGAACGTTACCTCTACGCTAATACAAGAGCCAAATGCTTCTACAGCAACTTCACTCTAGACCACAAATCTACCAAAGTGTCAAAGCCTTGCTCTCCCCGGCGCACTTGTCCGAACGCGAACGAGGGAAAGTTTCCTACAGCTCATACCCATGTGCCCTCAAGCCCGGGGTACGGATTGAGGCTTTAAGAATCTCCCCTTCGATCTCGCTAGTGCTATCGATCCCTATACATTCTAAAAGATTGCTACGGTTGAGAAGTTGTTATTACAAGTCAAAGATGTCCGAGAAAGAAAGCACTAAACCGAAGGTATAACAAGCAAGTCGAGGTGCTGGTGTTTTCACTACTTTTGTGGTCTCCTTCCAGTATCTTCAGGTCGTGGCTGATGCCTAGCCAAAGCCCCCCCCACCCCGAGAGCCCAAGAATTATTTCTAAGACAACAGAGCCAAAGAGGCAGTACTAGCCAAATTCCCAAACCGAATTGACGGCAAAGGTGCTGAAGGAGTATATCTCAAATGGAAGGTTTGCAGACTCAAGCAAAAGACTCCTTGATCCAGCGGGTGGTGGGGCTATGGGCAATCACGCAACAGTGCTCAAGATTCCCATAATATGTCTAGGCGAGCCACCCTTAGCTTATTGTACCGGTTCTTCATGATGATTAATTGAGGTCTCAAAGGGGGTTGTCGAAAAATGACGAGCTGTCACGGTCGGGATGGGATGGCTGTGGAGCTTCGCAAATAATGCTAGCCAGAGGTATTAACGAACCGAAAGCGGTGGATCCTAGACAAGAACAAAAAAAATTTGTGGCACCCTCCGCACAGCTTTCCCAGGCCACCAATTTCAAGAGTCCATTCTTCCTCCTGTCATAATAGTGATATTATACTGTAGGTTCCAGAATCATGGGCGCATTTGAGATCCTGGTGACTACAAGACAAATGGGTGGGTATGATACAAGGAAATATGGTGTGGGAATCCAGTTACCATGTCACGCTTGTCAGAATAGTAGCTCACGCTATGAATGGTGTATCACAAATTTAGTATGGTGTCAGATGTTCCACGCGTACCGAGCTGTCAGGTACCGGTACCATGGTTCAAAACTCTAACCCCATGATAGGTAACCAGGGCTCACTCAGAGCAAACGTCACCCACAAGTTAAACCCCTTTGCATATGTAACGCGTACCCTCAAAAAAAACCCCCCAGAGCCCCCTTCGGATCATTAGGCAGTTCTGTATGATACCTTACCCCTTTGAAACTATTATAAGACACCCCACCCTCCTTCTCTCTTTCACCCCACCACCAGGAGCTTGTCTACACCTTAATCCAGCAGGCACTCTCCTCTCGTTCTCCTACTCTTCCCTTCTATCACCCCACCCCCCCTCCCCAACCCTCATACTCCTTCCCTCCTCTCATCACCTTACACCTCACTGTATCCAAAGGCAATCATCCACACGTGGTAAAGATAGCTCAAAACACCGGATCCACCACTAATTCACCTTTTCCACGTCGGGTGCGAAACTCTTCAAGAGTCCAGCGTGAGGTAGCCAAACCTCCGGTGGGCCCCGGAGGTAGCGAAACAGGAAACCAAGGTTGCCAGAGCACAACCCTGACACGAAGATGCCCTTACCGTCCGGGGCTACCCCCCTTCAATCAACTCCACCGTTGCTCATCAATCCACCAACGCCGTTCTCGCATTATATCTATGGGGATATAACTACTGCATCAGCACCCGAAGTGCGTCGGCCACCTCAACCCCCCCAAGTTCCATCAGCAGCGATCATGGACTTCCTTCATAGGGCCTTCGAAATGGAAAGAATCAGTAGTGCAAGTTTTCCACCCCGTTCCGACAAAATTAATCCGCAATACGCTAATGCCTCATCAAACAGGGATACCTTCATCTGATGAATTTGATCGTCGAGCGATTTGACATAAATGCCCTCCCAGCCTCAAATGGGCACCCACGGATGTATAGCTCGTTGGTCTTGGGCCTTGAGCCTCTAAAACCGAGAAGGAGAGATAGAAAGGGTTTGCACACACAGGGAGTGGATGCTCTTGCACACACACTCACTCGAATCCTTCTTCCTGGTCGCTGTGAAACCACAACATGCAGAGAACGATATGACGCTTTCGTCCTTAGTATCCAGGATTGTGAGTGGTCTAATGCTAAGCTATGGGTCAAGTCCATTGAAAACAATCGCCATGAGCTCAGCTATCTCTATTCCATATTCTATCACCGAGCTCCGGACGCGACCATCTCGATAAGGATGGAGCGATGGATAGCGAGGGTTCTTGGCGGAAAATTGGAAGAGCTCATGTTTGTTGAGAAAGATCGCATGAGGAATCCCCCTTCCTGTGCCCCGATTGTCTCTCTCTGGGAACAGATTCCAGCAATCCACCCAACTTTAATGGATGAGATGCGTGCTAAGACACAGTCGGCCCAAACACACAATCGCCCGGGGCGCAACACATTGCAACAACCCGGGCCGGTTAGGTGGACTGCATGGGGTCCTCACCAGCCCCAGCAGCCAAAAGCCCCTCAACAACCACTTGAACATACATTCCATGCACTTCAACAGTTTCCGGCCTCCCATAGCCTAGACAAAACCTTTCCCAGCCTATATTCCCGGAAAATCCAGCAAGCTCCAATGCCGCATAGTCACTCACACTTTAGTAGCCAGTGTGTCCCGGGTCCTTCGGTCTATGGCAATTCTAATGAATACACCAATCCCACTTCTAGAGCCACCCTGGGCCGCGAAAACCAGGAGCCGCTCCTCAGGAAGGCGAAGTCCGCTGGATTTAATGAAAACACTGGACGTCCGAACCCAGAGGCCCCAAAAAAAACACAGCCAATTGCCCCACCACCTCGAGTTGTTATACCCAACCCAAGTGGCAGAACAACCCCTCCACATAAGCGAGTGATGGCTCCGGAAAGGAAGCAAACATACTCAGAGGCGAGCCAGAAGAAGGTGCCAAGTAAGGTCATTGACTCTGGGTCATCAGCTAAAGGTGAGGGCAAGGATGGCCTGTTGACCGCGAAAGGTTCTGATTCTTCTAATAGAAGACAGCAAAATTTGAGACCCATCAAGTCAGAAGGTTCATTACCTTATAAGGCTCCTGCTCCGGGAATTGGCAGAGGTAAACCAAGGGGGTCCCCAAATAGAAGAAATGAGGCGCCTCTGATTGCAGACCCCAAAGTGGATCAAACTCCTCCAATAACTTGGAGCTCTGTAGTCAAAGGTAGCCCTGTATCAAAACCTGCTAAGGAATCACAGATAACGCCGTCAAATCCTCCCAAGTCAACCGGCATTACCCAATACACCAGGGATACTCAGACAAAACCGCAGACACCACCAAGGCCAAGCGAACCAATCGATACCACTAAGGAAACACAGGTAGATTTGCTCGCTGAACCCTATCCGGCTGAAATTCTGTCTACCAGGAAAACCCAAAAGGAGTCACAACATCTAGCAAGGGCAAGCGAAACCGTCGAGCCTGCTAAAGAGCGACGGGTAAAGCCATCGGGCTCTCCTTGGCTTATCAACGCTCCTCAAGCAGTTCCAAGCTCAGCGGCAATGGCACTAACTTCACCCACCCCGGCTGAGGTATCCAGAGCTACTAAGGAAGCCCAGGTGAAGGCATACACTCCGCCCCGGGCAGCCAGTAGCTCCCAGTCTCCAGAGAAACAGGCAAAGTTACCTGTTACCCCCACTAGTAGAACCTCTGCCAGTAGACAAACTGATGTCCCAGATGCTGCTAAGGAAGTACAGGTTACAGCGGTAACCCCACCTGCACCACCCCGCACTTCCCAACCTGCGAGTTCTCCACCTGCAGAGCCATCAGAGCCATCAGAGCCATCCACTCCGGCTAGACAGACCGTGAGCCCCCAACAAACCGGAGACGAAGAATCGAAAAAGTGTGTGGATACACAACTCTCCGCTCTGGCGATGCCATTTGAGCCAGTTCCACGGCTCCAGGACCCAACCCAAGACAACCACAAGCAGGAGGAAAAGAGTACTGATCGGCCTGCTGGGCTCACTGACCCAAAGCCGACACTTCCTAGCAAAGACCCGAAGGTATTAACTCTCATTGAGAGTTTCTATAGGACTCCAGAGTTTCGAGCCTATTTGAATAAATCCCATCGTCATTTGCTATTCCAGGAAAACCTCCTAAGGGTTCAGTATTTCAAGATCAAGAGTGTTTTTGAAGACGAATGGGTAAATATTAGCTCCAAACACAGGGAAGCCGTTGCCACCAGGGCGCTTTCAAACCTGGCCGAGACGAGGGACGCGGTCCAGTTTGGTGAGTGCGGGATTGATAGCATGCTATGGAGGCTAGGCTTGAAAGCACAAGGTAGAGGAGTAACCCTACAGGAACAATTGCTGAGATGGAGGGCAGAGTATTGTTTCGAAATGGACCCCAAAGCCATTGGATCCTCCCCTTTCTGGCTATTCAGCATCATTGGCTGGATTATCGGGGGGGATCCGCCACTTCAACAAGCGTTTGCACCAGCACCACACGAGATTGTTCCGGGAGATCAGAAAGGGGATGCTTCAGGTAACCCGACTGGGTGCAATGATTGGTGCCCCGAAGACTGTCCAAATTGTGGAAGTGCAGCCGACTCTGACGGATCTTCGACGGGCACTGTGACACAGAGTGAGCAGAATGACAAGCACAAGTCAGATCCAGTGTCCAATTTCTCGGGGGGGTCGTTTGGACCTATGAGGGGAATTCCTCGTTCAGTTTCCACTCAATCGCTGAATACTCTCCCCCCCGAGCAAGTAAAGACATCGGAAGAGCTGTTCGCAGAGTCATTCCCATCTCTCCCTTCCTTATCTATGTCAGAGGTTTTACTCCCACCCCTTGAGGAGGTCCGCTTTATAAGCAACGAGATGCTAGATCCGATCTTCCAACATGGTAGCAGGCCAGAGGAATGGCATATGGCCCATCCCGGTGCCTCCCAATTCAGAAAGCTCGTTCAAATTGATACGGCACTCTTCTACTGCGACTTTATTGAAGAAATTCTCCGAATCGTCGACTCGATCCGTCGTGAAAGGGTTTGGTTCCGCCTTCCGACCATTACGGACTGGAACGACGGTGGGAGCATTCCCACGGACAATACAGATCATGAGCGCGGCAGACACTTTGGCGGCAGCTCGAGCTCCCTCCGTTATTGCTCTGCGAGCCCCGGGGATGGTGCCAACCCAGAGAGTCAGGATCAGGAGAATACCACCAGAAAAGCCGAGATCGAGAAGGTGATTGCGGGGGAGCGCAAGCGTGTCTCAGGATTCGTTAAAGAGACCCAGCGTACCGCCGATCATTTTGTCCTGGGTATCACCCTCGTCGATGATAAGACGGATGAGCCGGTGGATAGTGCATACGATGGGGGGTTGTGGGGTATCCCTATCAAGGAGGAGGAACTGCAGGCAGTGTATGAGCAATGCGAGAGGTTAAGGGTGCTGCATGGAGATTGTTAGTGCGCAATGGAGCGGCACAATGGAGTAAGTCGCGCAGCATCGTAGTCCTATTTACTAAAACACCAGCTGCACATACAATTTAGTTGTCAGAGTGTGGAAACCAGAAAATCCTCAACTGTTTCAAACAAAGAAAAAATAACAAGTACCATAGCTTTCTTAATTGGTTTCTTCTGTACAGCTGTTTCGCTTTCTCTTTTTACCTTACTATATTTCCCCTCCTTTTTTTTTTTGTTTTCCGAGTTTACATTTATTGTCGATTCACTTGTTCAAAAAAGTTTTTTCCGCATTACCTGTAACATCAAGGACAGAGTCCTATACCATATGTCATTTGGAGGCTGGGAGGGCCGTTTGAAAGTTGTTTTTGTTGAAAATGCACTTCTTGTTTGCTGTTAGATAAAATGTGTATCCTTCTTATGCTCTGTTCTTGCCCTACCTCTTGGGTTGTTTTATTATACTTCTTGCTTTAGCCACCAATACCAACTATTATATCATACATTGCATTACGTTCACCAAAAGTACTACATAGCGCCAGTAGAGTACAATACAATACACTTTTCTTTTCTTTCACACTATATATGTTATCCTAGAGTACGATTATGCCCGTCCCCCCCCCCCCTCTTTTTTTTTTATTTTTTTACACGCCCATAATTATGCACGGTACAGTACCTTACAGTATAGTGTCCGTAGCCCTTATCAATTAGATAGAGAACACAGCCCACTTTCTCCTAACTATTCCAGCCATCATACGGCACAGCACGGCACAGTGCCACATTACAAGTACGAGTACAGAGCGCAGCAGTTACCGTACCCCACCCCTTCACAACCCCACTCTACTGTATCCTACAAGTACCGCGGCCCCCAAAGAACAAAACACCTCGGTACAGGATCCATGATATAGACTACCATACCATAGCATAACCCACACAACCCACACAACCCCTTGCCTTGGGCAAAATAAAAAAAATACCATCACGATCCCACTCCACTACTAATCACATGCACGTGGTATGGTACCCTACTCATCGCCGTGAAATTTCGTAGAAAGGTAACTTATGGGATGGGTGGTAGCCGGCGCTTAGGCTTGTCGAGTACCGTACTGTAGCTGTGTTACCGGTACGGTGGGTGATGCGCTGCATATGAGATTCTTAGCGCTGGGTGGGTGGGGTCTTGAGCGGTGGGATACCGCTACCATAAGTCATGTTAGGGTGTTGTGTGCATCGGGGGATTGTGGCGTGTTGGGGTGGGGAGTGCCCTGTAAATGTTTTGCGCTCAACGCGCCTGTGGAACGGGTTCATGGAGATACCGGTACTGTACTCTACGGTAATGTTATGGGATGGATACGCGGAAAGGATGCGGCGAAAGGATAAAAAAGGATAAAGTTACTCGAGTACGGTAATTCTCTCCCGCACAAGATCATGGAATGGACTAGACTAGACTAGACTAATTATCATGCGCAGGTATGGGCCAGCAGGTAAGGATAAAAAATATAGCATCAAAGAAAATTGTTAAAATAAAAATAAAAAATAAAAAATAAGAATAAGGAAGAAGAAATACAAGACAATACAGGTTAAAGATGAGAAAGAAACAAGTTCAAAGTGCCCAGCACAGAGGTAAGGTAAACTAAGAAGTAAAAAGTAAAAAACGTGAAAGAGGTAAGTAAAAAAAAAAACCCCTGCAAAAGCCGATCCATCCTACCACATCCCTCCGTCGCCCATCTCCATTCCAGAGGAAAGAAACAATATGAGAAGAGAAGAAAAAAAAACCAAAACCAAAACCTCCTCCATGCAACCATAAAACGAGGGCAAAGAGTAAAAAAAATTTGAAGCGAAAGAGAAAAATAAAATAAAATACAAAAATGAATATCAACGTTTCTCAAATGCCACCCCAAAAGACAGTTAAAAGAAAAAAACCCCTTGAAAAACGCAATAAAAAACCAATACACAAAAAGAAAAAAGAGTGACCAAATGGTGCACGATCAACTCCCAAACAAATCCGTCCGAGAACTAAGGAAGAAGGAGAAACGCCGTCAGCCTATTAATGCCGTCAATGCCGCCAAACGCCCATTTCGTTCCCAATCGAGCAAAGCCATGTTCACGTAACGAGCGTTTGTTAATAGGATAACGGCCTTCTCGTCATCTTATTTCTCGAAAAGGGTATGGTGCTGATTTGCAGGAAGATTGGAAGTTTGCTCTTCGAAAAACCCATTTGGCTCCCATTTTTTTCACCCTTTTACCAACCAAATGAAACCCCCAAAACCCCATATCCCGCCCACCTATGAATCATTTTTGTTGCTCCGAATCGAAAGGAAAGAATTGCCCGGAAATTATTAATAGTAATGTTGATGAATGGATTATTTTTTTTCGCATCTCCTCGTGTCGTGGCGTCCAACCTTCGTGAGCTTCTTGTTTCAATCGGAGATCCTCCTCTTACTGAGAATTGAAAGCAATAGGAATATAAAAAAAAGGGAATAAAAAAAAGACAAATCACAATCCCCAAATATAAGCGCCGCATTAATTTCTTTTGTGCCCGCCCCAACCCACCGCCATTCCCCTGGCATCTAAAATCCCCAATCAACACGTGACAAGGAATTGAATAAAAACTCAGTGTGGAAGAAGAGAAGTGATAAAAGTAAACAAAACAATAAAAATAATGGCGCCCGAAAATCAAAAACGTTTTCGCTATGCTAACCAAGGTACCCCCATCGTGTTACCATTACTCGTCTCTCTTTCTCTTACGTCGGTTCTTCTTGGACTCCGATGACGACGAAGAAACCTTATCCTTGATTCCCGATGAGGCCTGAGTTGCGTTGACAAGGACAATACCCAAGGATTCGCTATGCTCTGAAAGCATATCCGAATCATCCTCACCAATCATGTCACCATCGATGAGGGTCATGTGGATGGTGGTACTTCCGTGAGTTCGTGCATGCTGACTCAGGTTATCGGAGCGTGAGAATTTCTTGCCACATTCACCACAAGAGAAGGGCTTATCCTTGGTGTGGAGAGAGCGAAAGTGCCTCTTGAGATGTTCCTGTCGGCGGAAGCGGCGGGAGCACAAGTGGCACACAAAAGTCTTTGAGGGATCCTCAGTCAAAGACTGCTTACGTCCACGGCGGACGACGGGTGCTGGGGAAATCTCCTGCGAATCTGAAGACTCGTAGAAGGATGCCTCAGTTGGGGCTGGCGTGATTGACGGTTCGTGGCAGCTAGAGTGCGAAAAGAAATCACCGTCACAAGCATGCTCGGGGTAACCGTTTGCTCGAGCGTTGGCAATTATATCGTCGAGCTCTGCCTCCGAGTCCTCGTATGTCTCAACCTTGACTTTCCTCTGAACCTTACGTTGCTTGGAGGGAGGAGTCGCGGAGCTTCCCCGGGACAAATCGGATGGTGGAGGGGACAACGGTTCTTGGGATTCCTGGTTATTGATATCGCCGGATACGCTCTCATCATCACTCATATCATCAATCTCCCAGCCCTCCTCCTCATCGAAGCCATCACGCTGAGGTTTGCCCCCGAGAAGATCAGCGGGGTTGACGGTGTTCTGTGGCATATTCATCAATCCGGAAACAAGCTCGTTGTCAGACTCGAAATCAGAGAGCTGCTCCTCGAGGCCAAAGAAGCTGTTAGCAAGATCCTTCTCCTCGGTCTTGATATCCTCATTTCCGACCCTGAGCATGAAGCCGTGTTCATCGTCATCATCACGGATGGAAGGAAGAGTAGCAAACTCGAGGTCCTTGTCGGAAGCAGAGGGATTAGGTGACGGATAAGTGAGCTTTCGTGGATCACAGAAATCGAGCTCCGGGGATGACGAGTGATCCGAAGCCGGTGACAATGAGGGGCAAGCCGGTAAAAGGACCGAGGGGCTCGAGTGGGTCGGTAGCAGGCTAGGAGGGTAAATATACGCTATCAAACAACAATCACCTTAGCCAATCGATTCAGAATTAGATGAATTCAGCAACCGAGCAATACCTGGAGTCATGGGAGGGCTCTCTTTCCACAGCTCGGGAGTGCCTGGAAGCTGGATATCTGAGGGAGTAATGGTGCTATTGCAGGCATCATCCAAGGACCATGATGTGATTAAAGGTGTAGTGGTGACAGTGCTCATTGGCGGAGTGCTGACCGAGTTGCATGAGAGTATTGGAGTGGAAGAGAAAAGGTACATATCACCGCCGTTGTGTCCGTCCATGCCGAGAAGGTTGGGAGATAAAGGTGTAAGAAGGCCGGTCTGTTTCTGAAGAGTTTCCGATGATAAGGTACCCGTGGCCAGAAGAGGCGTCGGCGGCGCCTGTAACGTGGGTGGCTTCAGATGGGATGACGTGGGCCTAGAGTACACCAAGGAGGACGGGTATGGTACACTCGAATTCGTCAAGCTCGAGTCGCATTGAGAAACCGACTGCTGCTGCTGTTGCTGTTGTTGCTGAGAATGGCCATTGGGATGAGGCAGGAAATGACCATGTTGCTTTGTCTGGGAAGTGGTATCCGGAGTATAGTAGAAGAACGATGAGGATTCCATTGCTGCTGTTGTTGTTGTTGTTGTTGCTACCGTTACTATATGCAGTGGTAGTAGTAGTAGTAGCAGGAGTACCGGTAGTAGTAATTATTAGGTTGCTATAGTTGTAATTGAGAACTAATCGATTAAGTATGGCTTTAAAACTACGTGTTGATTTTACTAAAGGCGCATATAAATAATATAGTGAGGTGCTTCGTGAAGTTGTGTGTAAGTGGGTGAACGTCACAGTTATTATTCCGAGTATCGTTTTGTGAAAGAGCGTGAGTTTAGTGAATGTGGTGTCAAGTGGGATTCCAAAGGAAGGTGATTTTCGTAGAGATGGCCGATTCGTAGTTGCGCGATTTCGACAAGTTTTGATGGATTAAGATTAGGGTGCTTCGCCGACTCTTTTTTTTTTTTCCTCTCTCTCTCTCTTTCTCGAATAATGATAAAAAGAAGGAATTCAAGGAACTGGCGAAGAGCTCCAGTGGGTTTGTGTATATCTGATAGAAGAGAAAGAAGGAAGGGGAGAAAAAAAAAAAAGGACAAAGAGCACACGTCCTTCCAGGTAGTCGACGACCGGATTAGAGAGGGCGAGGTGGAAGCGGGAGAGTTGATGCCGCGCAAAAGAGAAGACCAAGAAAATCAAACAAACTTTAAAGGAAGGGAAAGGAAAACCCGAGAGCTCACACAGCACCAGATGATGATCCAAAGGAAATAAAAGAGGGTGAAGGTGGGAAGGGAAGGGAAGGACGGTCAAGTAAACCAGAAGGAGATGGGGCGGATGGTGGGGAAGAAGAGGAAAAGAGGAAGAAGGGAAGGAGGCTGTAGGTGCCAGGATTAGTTGGACCCATTTTTCGGGGG